>CAJUYH010006658.1:0-19543 GCA_910591685.1 Galerucella tenella | reverse complement strand
TCGATCGATTCAATGTCTAAGGATATGTGAGAAACGAAGTTCTTCTTTTTAACTCATTCAATAAAGATTGATCAATTAACTAACGGGACAGAATTACTGATAGTGAGAGAGCAGTATTTTTTTCATGTTTCGAAAGTCATCAAACTACTGGCAATATTATTAGCAAATAATACACAACCACAAGAAGTGAAGCTCGTCGAAAATATTTTAATGTCGGATGGTCAAAAATGAAAAACCTGGAAAGTGCCAGATAACTCTGGCATAGACTGAGAATCGTGATAAATGCTTACAGCTTCACTCGTATAATACTGAGAAAAAGTATTTCAGCATAAAGTGGAGTGTTATCGAATGTATTATATAGATATTTTCTCATCAGTAGGTATCTATTTATGACAAATATACACGTGGAATATATAATTTAATCTTATTTAGGTTCGTAGAGACCGTGAGAAAGAGGTTCACATGAGATCGTATGACATAATATGACGAATAATTCAAAAGATGGCTTGTTTTTTTCCGAAGCTTCGCTTATTGTCTTCAGGTGTATTCTTTGTTATAAGTAAAAGTTCAAAATAAGAGTGATAAAGGACTAACCCAAAATGTCATTGCTGTTGAAAAATGTAATCCAGACTATATTTCATTTTCTTCTATCTCTGAATATCCCACCCCTTCGCTCCCTCACTTTGTTTTCCTTCCCTCTCTTTCTTTGCTTCCTCTCTCTGTCCTCACTTCTCCTTCTCCCCATCCCCTTTCCCTCCTTGCTTTTTCCATTCTCCTCTTCCCACTCCTTTTTGTAACTTCAACGTTTCCCTTTAGTCTTTGCCTCGCTTTTCCTCTTTTTTCCCTCCTATCAACCTTTTCCTTTTGCCCCTTCCTTTCTCTCTCATTTCTCCTCTTATCCTCATTTCTCTTCTTCTCCTTCTTATTTTTCTCATCCTTCCTCCTCCTTTCAATTCTTCCTTACATTCTCTTCCTCTCTTTTGCTCTTCATCCCTCCACTCTGTTCCACTGCTTCTTCTCACGCATACCTCGCTCTTCCCCTCCATCTTCCCCCCAAATCCTCCTTTTTCTGCCTGTTCTTATTTCCATTCCCATTCCCATTCTTCTTCTTTGTCCACCCTTCCTTCTTTATTTCTCTTAATCTTCATTTCTCATTCACGTTCACGTTGATACTTTCCACCCCTTCTTTCCTTTTTTTCTACTTAATTCTCATTCTTTTCGTTCTCCTTTCCTTCCTTTATTTTTTTCTTTTCTCATTTCTTTCCCTTGTCTCTTCCTTCATTTCTTTTCTTTCTCACTTTCACCTTTTGAAACTCTTCCTTTTTGTCCTAGATTCCCCATTTGGAATCAACATCAGCATAGCTATTAGTATTTCGTTGGAGGCTTTTCCAGCAATTTTTGCTGGAGACTTGAGAACTCAGGCTGGAGAACCAAAATATTCTTCTTCCCTTCACCGAAAATCTCATTTTCAGTGTATTTTATTGGTTACTTCGGATATTTTCTATTCACAGCGATGTGCAATTTAACTCAAGTGAAATAAAATATTCAAGAGATACAAAGTGGCCTAATTTATGAAATTTCAACGCAAAGATACTGAAAGTGTTTTCACCATCTTAAATGTTGAGGCATAATACAAAATGAAATATTGAAATGTTTCCTATTTTGCAATGGAATTTATCATTTACCATAAAAATTATAACCTTTCCAAATTATGTTCTTCCGCTGCAATCTATATGAGTTTGTATTCGAATTGTCAATAGCATCCATATTGAAAACCTCTCCAATAATGAGTATCACCAGTACAGGATTAAGAGCTGGCATGTCATCTACAAACATTTCTCAAGCCTACTTTGAGGCAACATGCCTAATCTATAACGAAATTATTGCAGCTTATCAATGTTCTTACTCCTCCTCAATACTCCCCAACTGCTTAACCAATATCCCCTATTAAAAGGCAATTATGCATACCCACTTCGTTCAAAATGTGCTTCTATATTGGAATTCATAAATACATTCATATCATTCGAAGCTCCTTGCCATCTTGCTACTATATTCGCCCAGAGCCTTCTGGGTTATGATTACAAATGTGGCTTCCATCTACCACTAATAGAACTATAGATAACCTGTCCACACTGGAAAATCCTTGTTAAACTCCGGTAATTCCATTTATTTCTGGCAGAGAAGCATAGTTTGGTTCTAGAAAATAAATGGCTCTCGTTACACTTCTTATCATCTTCGATGCTGTAGACTGATAAAAACCACTTTCATCTCCTACTACAATTTGAAAAGACCCACTAAAATGGAATCGTAGACACGACAGTTATTGTTGTAGTAAAGTTACAGCAGAATTTCTGTAATCACGTGAAAAAATGCACAATTATTATCTTATCAAGTTTTTGTCTACCCTACAGCTGGAGGTTTAATTAAATGCGATATTTGGTTCAAAATATTTCGAACTATATTTTTGGACGTACGAAATCTATTTATGAAGTCTTGGACATCCCAATAACTCATAATAATATGATCTTTTCTCATTCTGTTCTGTCTCCGAGAAACAATATTCACATCTGAGTCAAAATGATCAGTCTCTCCCAAAATTAAACAGTTTCAAATTATTTCCAGGATGTAATTTATAGGGTTTGGGACTAAAATGATTATTATTTTATTAATAGAGAAATAATAATGGCAACTTTTTTTCATTTTATTCGACAACTCTATTCCAAACTATCAAAACATCAAAATACCATGGTTACCCCCTCTAAAGTCCCAAACAGTAACTCAAACTAAAGGAAATTAAAAAAATTTGGAATATGGGAGAGGCTGGGATCAAAAAATATTTGTAAAAAAACAGATTCATAAAATTGCATTCTCTCTCATTTTTAGATAACAAATTGAAACGTATATTTCTAAAAAATCCTTTTTACAAAACCTACACAATAAGATGGAAAAGGAATGTTGGGTGTTCTCCACTTCTAAACTTTTTCCGAAATTATTACGATGTTATGAACTTTCCCTCGTGAAACGATGACTCTCCAACTCTACACTTATAATGTTACTCAGTTTATAGAGTATATTTCAGATGAGAATTATCATTCGTTTGATTGGGTTAATCTTCTTCTTTTTCTCTTTTCAGTAGTAATAACCCAAGGACATTGATAATTGTTCGAAAAAATTTTATGACAGATTTCGAAAGCTTGTTGCTTGGAAACAGACCGACGCCATAGGCGGAGGTCTGTTGCCTACAAGTAACAAGTTTGAGAAAGTTGTCATAAAATTTTTGAGCATTCCGAGGGTTATTCGGATAGAAAATTTTTTACCAATCACAGAATTACAACCAAATCGTGACATTTCCAAATATTAAATATTTGAAACTTCAAAATAGAAATAAATCAATAGGTATGTGTCCATAGCAACGTGAAAACAGCCCATGGTCTGTTATCAGTAGTAATAACCCAAGGACATTGATAATTGTTCGAAAAAATTATATGACAGATTTCGAAAGCTTGTTGCTTGGAAACAGACCGACGCCGTAGGCGGAGGTCTGTTGCCTACAAGCAACAAGCTTGAGAAAGTTGTCATAAAATTTTTGAGCATTTATCAATGTCCGAGGGTTATTCGGATAGAAAATTTTTTGTTTCAGTATAACAACTAAATCGTGACATTTCGAAATATTAAATATTCGAAACTTCAAAATCGGCATAAATCAATATGTATCCATAGCAACGTAACGTGAAAATTGCCCATGGTCTGTTTTCAGTGTAATGTTGACATGATTGGCTGAGATTGTTCATATGATATAAAATGAGGAGATTTGATTGGTTTTTGGAATTGTCAAAAAATTTTCAGTAGTAATAACCCAAGGACATTGATAATTGTTCGAAAAAATTTTATGACAGATTTCGAAAGCTTGTTGCTTTTAAACAGACCGACGCCATAGGCGAAGGTCTGTTGCCTACAAGCAACAAGCTTGAGAAAGTTGTCATAAAATTTTTGAGCATTTATCAATGTCCAACACTTTCTTTCAAATTGGTACAGGGTGGAGGAAAATAAAAAAAAATTAAATTACCTACAAAATAAGAAATAAAATAATAAACGTAATAAACACATTAAATGAAATTACGTATTTACTTACTACTACTTTAAACACCCCGTATAATTTTTACCATTGTATTTAACAGCTTAGTGATCCAAGCCCCTCGACTAAAATTTTTATTGTTTGGAATTTTTTTCTGTCATTTTTTATCATTTGCCGGTAAAAACTGTCAACAACGTTAAAGTACATTTCTGTTATTGTTAACTCTGTAAACAAGGTACGTTTATGTGAAAACTATCTACAAAGAAATTTATCATATCATAATTTTGCAACTTCTTTAACAAAATGCGGTTAACCGAAAGTGAGAGGATTGAAATATGATTGAAATATATGATGATTGGTATTGGCGACAGGAGTCAACAAGAGGTATGCAGATTATTTCATGAGATGCACCCAGATCGTGAACCCATTTCACAATCTACTGTAAGCAGAATAGAGCAAAAATACAGAGAATGACAGCAAAGCCCGGTAGAACAAAAATTAATGAAAATATTCAATAAGACATAATTTTGTCGGCAATAGAAAATCCACACTGCACAGTGCGAGGATTATCTAGGGATTTAGGTATTGGAAAGTCTTCAGTAGCAAACATTTTTAAAAAGGTAAAATACCATCCTTATAAAGTACGACTTATCCATGAATTGTCTGAAGACGATTTTGACCGAAGAACTGAATTCTGCGAGTATATGATGAAACAAAATAATTCCACTGACAACGTTTTGTTTTCGGACGAGGCAACGTTTTATTTGAACGGGCATGTTAATAGGCAAAACACCCGTTATTGGTCTGATGAAAATCCACACTGGATACAAGAATGCCATACGCAAAGACCACAAAAAATCAACGTATGGGCTGGTATTGTGAGAAATACAATTATTGGTCCATATTTTTTTGACGAAAATTTAACAGGAGCATTGTATCTGGATTTCCTACAAAATACAATGATTTCTGATCTGATCCAGCTTTTTCCTGATATTCAAATACCCAACAATCTAGACCGTGGAATCTGGTTTCAACAGGATGGTGCACCGCCACATTTCGCTGTAACTGTGCTCGAGTTTTTAAACAGGACCTTTCCACAACGGTGGATAGGAAGAAGGGGAACGGTGGAATGGCCCGCTAGATCCCCTGATCTTACCCCATTAGATTTCTTTTTATGGGGTTATTTAAAATCTAAAGTTTATACTAACAGACCTGACAATATCCGTGATCTAAAAGACCGAATCAGGCAAGAAATGCAGAACATAACACCCGCTATGCTACAAAATGTTGAAGAAGAATGTTATGTCCGTTTCTGTCATTGTCTAGCAGTCAATGAAGAACAATTTGAACATTTATTGTAAATTTTCTTTTCTTTCTTTTTGGTAGTAAATCACAGTAATTTCATAATTATGTAATTACAATTTTTGTATTTTTTTCCACCCTGTACCAATTTGAAACAAAGTGTTATACATTTTTGGAATCAGCTCATCAAGGGAAATCCGGAAATCGAAAAAAAATTGGGGTGTTCCACTTAAAAAAAATGGCGATGACGTCATCACACGAAGATGGTTCACCCTGTAAATAACATTATAATTTGAAAAAACAGTAAATTAAAATCAAAAATTGACCTGTTTCGGGAATTTTTAATATTATTGTTTATTTAGCTAATAATGAATTTATGCGTTACTTTATGGACGCACTGTATATTGAACATTCGTACATATGTATTTATGAGAACTATAGAAGGAAATCACTCCACATCGGGTATTTAATGTACCGGGTGGCCAACTAAGAACGGCCGTCGGCCATATCTCTGGAGTGGATTACAGCACAGGTTCGGGAGAAAATTTTTCATTACAAAAGTGGCCTCGAGAAACGCCTGGAAATTATTTTCAACATTGTAGGTCCACCGCTAGTGGGAGTATTTGACAGTTGAAAATTTAAAGTGCGAAATTTTTCAAAATTCACTCAATTGAGGAGCAAATTTAATATTATAATAAGATTCCTCGACAAATTCCGCATATTTTTAACGGGACAAGTTTAAAAATATCTCTTTAAATAAGGGGTGGGGGTGAGTGGGAGCCATGTAACAAAAAAACGCCTGTAATTCCGGTCCTGCTTGACCGATTTCAATAAACTTGATGTTGTTTGGAGAAGCTTTTGTTGAACAATCGAATATTTGTGAATATGAAGCAATCTGATTGATAACATATATGCTAGAGGGCGCTGTTTGTTTTTTAAATATTGTGTTTTCTCGTAACAATTTCAAATGGAGGCATACAAATTGAAGTAGGTCTTCGAAAAGTAGACTGAATAAGTGATATAAAACACTGCAAACCGCAAGGCGATATCTCTTTTCTATCCAGAGATATCGTAAGAAACAGGTAACTTGCTGGAATTGTTCTTTCAACGTCTTGAATCTGCTGTTGATTATCACGATTTTCAACATTTTTCTTATTTAATAATTTCTCCATATTTCGTATAGTACTTAACCAGTATAATGTTCAAATTATCTCACACAGTATAGTTTGGCAAGTTCATATGAAACTACGGGGCATCGGTAAGAGACGAGGAAACATGGAGCTAATCTGTCATAAACGAACAAATGGCGTACGGTACCTATTTTACCAAGTAAAATTGAAAATACAAAGTTCACTGACAATACAAACGCCACTGGATTAATCAATATCAGTCAATTGACGAAGTGAGGGGAAAGAATACACGCACGCGCTTGCCAATAAGAAGTCAGGTTTCGATAAAAATCCCCAATTAGGTAATTCGGAGGATGTGGTAATTATGGTTTTCGTACACCGCTGCCAGAGCTTGAAGGAGCCTATAGCAAATTCCAGGAAGTGCTCATCTTTTAATGTTGATAAATTGAAAAAATAATATTAATAGAAAAAATCCAAAGAAACAAGCATATTCAAGAATCAACGTTTAATCATATTGTACATATTGTTGATAATATTATCACTACATACTTAGCACTTCAGATTTTCCATAGTTAAACCTGGCAATATCGGATGTTTTCTACTGCATTCCTTTCAGAGCTTCAGATAAACTTGCCAAAGTATAGATACTAATTTTCGACACCATGGACGCTCTATACTTCTCATTCAAAAATTGGGGGTTTTATACCTGTCATTCGAACGGGGTTAGAGGTAGGGATCACATTTCCACATTAAGAATGTCAGTTTATAATTTAAATTTGACATGCTTCATAAATATGTACAGTAACCGAAATAATGGATCTAAGTCCTTTGGCTTTTACACACTGTATAATAGTGTTGGTTGAATAATAAGGTTCCATTTAGTGAATCAATATAACTTAAACTTACTCTTATTATTCTCCAACTTGTTCCAAACTTCTTGATAAAGCTGCTTCTTTCCCATATATCCATTAGTCATTAATTCAATTCATTAGTCATTAATTCAATTCTGGAATTTCAACCGATAATAATCATAGCATTCAAACAAGACAATAAGATTGATGAGAAAACTTCAGTCAATAAAAAGAGATTTGATGCATTTCACTTCAAAAAATTATCTTATTTCCCAGAAATTAGTTATGGAAATCCGAAATCGGCCTTCATGAGCTCAACTATAACCTTTAACTTGAGCCCATATCAATTCTATCGGATTCAGCTCACAATGGTAGGGTGGTAAACGAAGGATTTCAATTTCTCGTTTTTTGGCTATCTCCTCAATATTATATTTTTTATAATTTTGCTTATGTTTTTTAGCAATAGTTAACAATTCTGCCCTCAGCATTGTATTGTCAAAGGCTAAATTTTTAGAAGATAACCATTTTGCAATTTCATCCTTTTTCCATTTAGTGGTTGGTAAAGGTTCGAGTAATCTGGAGTGGTAACTTGCATTGTCCATTACAATAACCGATCCTTTTGGTATGAATTGAATCATCTGTTCAAAATATTCCTCAAACACGTCTCCATTCATTTCTTCGTGATAATCAACGGTTTTTTTTTATTCAAATAAGAGTAAACCATTCTCAAGAAAACCGTTTGTACTGCCTATATGACAAATAATTAATCTTTTACCTTTCCCTATAGGTTCCTTTAAACCAGTAGTATATCCTTCTAGAAAAGCTTGATGGGATGATTTTATATTTTTGTCTTTCCAAACTCTTCCTACACAATGTCCTTCATTAGCCCATGTTTCATCTAAATAATAAATGTTTTTATTTTGATCTTTAACTTGTTGTATTCTTCTGAGGTACTGTCTTCTCCAACATACAATTTCTTCAGAATCAATTAGCATTGAGTGTCTGCCCATTTTTTCAAATTTAAAGTTTAACTCATGTAACATTTTCCATAGTTTATCCCGGCTTATTGTGGGTAAATCAACATCATTCGTAATGGCTTGCAAAACTTTATCTAAAGTTGGTATTTGCTTGTTTATAAAAAATGAGTGAACAAGCTTACGAATAGCATTTTTAAAAAACTCGTCCACGTTGACTTTTAATAGTTTTGGTCTACCTGGTTTCGGCTTTAGTGAGGTTACTCCACCTGATTTTTCCTCCTTTAGAACTCTATATATTGTAGATTTTCCATATCCCATTGCCTTAGATGTTGTTTCAACTACACTGTCAATAGTGTTTGAGGGATTTTGATGTTTAAAATAGTGGTACACATTCATTACAGCACTCTTTTCATTGAGCGATAAATGGTCTAGTTTTAATTTTTTCACTGGCGTATACTCACAAACTGCTTCCATTTTTAGTCACTACAATTTGTCACGTTTATCGAAAATCAAATAACTGCATTTCTAGAAACTCAAGCAAAATATCTGTCATTAGAAGCGTCATTCGGAGGTCGTTAAATAACAATTATCCCTTTCTAATCTGGTTACACCTCTAAGACGCACGTTAATCCTCTTAGGCCTACTGTAGTAACATTGAAAGATCATAAAATAATGTGATAGTCCAAGAAATTTGATAAATTTTGTATTGAAATTAACAAAAACAATTTAGAATGCATTACAAATATTGAAGTTTTACCGCACGTACTGTACTATAGTTTTGCATACCGAATTAGTTTTTATTCTGGGAATTTACTCTCTCTTGATTTTCAAATACAGTATAGATCCAATGCATTAAACGGAAATTAGAATTTCAAATGGATAAAAAAGCAATAATGGCTTAGTGTGATAGCACTTTTAGATAAGTGTATTCGATTATCTAGTACTAAAAATGAATGTTAGATGTTTTTATTTGGGGCATACAAATATGTTTTTTTTTTCAATTCCGTCACTGAATCGCATCCAAAACACGGGTTTGACATTAGCAAAATCACTTTAAACACCAGTGTTTAAAGTGCGAAAAGTCACATCTCGTTTACCTTTTGTTCCTCAAACGTCATATCAAGAGTATCTTCTGTAATTTATATTAAATTTTCCGTGATAATTTTGTTGTTTTGTGTCATTTGATTTTTCAATGACATCTGAGGCATTGTCTGTCATCTAGTGAACATAATTGAAATAATATAATATTATTGTTTTTTTTCCCGGCGGGCGTAGAAAAAGTATAGTGAGCACCTAGTGTCAAAAATATCTTCGCTCTACTCGTTCCTTAGAAAACTGGTGATTGAATAAGCGTTTTTGACACATGTTACTCAATATATTAACACTTATAATTCACATTATTAAAACCGACTCCATTATCGAATATCTGATAATCCTAAGAATCAGATTTTTATCACTTAAAATTGCACAAGTGGTTTGTATTTTATCGGGTGAATTTGGGTCGTTTAATGAAAAACTGTTTCCTAGCAATTTGACGAGAATAACTGTCAACTATTAAAAACACGACACCGAAGGGTTGACAGTTATTCGAGTCAAATTGCTAAAGGAATCAGTTCAGAATTTGAATAACACAAATTTACCCAATATCAATACAAATCTCGAGTGTAATTCGGCAGGACAATTTAATGAATGAGAAATTTGGAAACATATCACTGCAAACTTTATTTATGAAACATTAAAAATAAACACATTTTTATTTTAATGTACAATTATTATTAAAAACGCAGTTATTGAAATTCATACTAGGAACAGTGATATTTATGAACAAAAGAATAAGTGAAAAAACCACTAGTGTATTTGTCGCTGTGAGAGTTAAAGCTAACTTTTGCCGCTGTCAAAGTGACAATTGCACTGTGGCATATGCGATTTTTGATACATGAATTTAATTGTCTCACCAAAATCCATTTTATAATTACGGAATTCAGCTGGGCAAGAAGTACCCATCGTACATTTATTGAAAATGTTAGTTGTAGAAAAAAGCTGTGGGCATAATTTCAAAGTACGTCGTAATCCTCAAACGTTCAAGCGTTTCCTGATTTCCGCTGCAGTTCGCAAGCACAACGTAGATAACTCTTAATTGGAGTATTTCACGCCGATATCCCTTTTTCGCTCGCACAAAAAATTGTAGACTACGAAATTGTAGGAAATCCTATGCCCCTCAACATGATGAAAGTGGATTTGGAACAAAATTTGTCTTTAACTCTTTGTTTTAGAAATAAATATTTAAAATTTAGTTTATTCAAGCGGCAAATAATAATCAAAACGACAAAATCAAAGTAATTTGGAGAAATATAAGGAAAGTGTTCCTGAGAAAGTCCCAAACACCGGTATATTTAAGTAAATGTACCTATACTTCTTTTATCTAATGTTCACGTTGATCGGCTTTACTTATTGAATTAAATTTTATTAAAAAGATGTTGATTCGTTGTGAAGTATGTGGAAGAAAATGTGGTGTTTAAGGTTTCACAAGTAAACAGCAAGTTGGATGTCGATTCCAAGCAAAGTGTGTTGTCACCATTTTGGGTTATTCATCCAGAACATTTGGATCGAAGATCGAAGGATAAGACCATGTAAAGATTAACCGTGTATGTTTGACAATGAAATGTCAAGACGTTTGTGTAGTTAGAGAGGATCCATTACATATCGTAATACGACAGATCGTAACCACACAAATGGTAAGGGACAATTCGTAACGCCGTCAGCTCGTAACTACAACTGTTCGTAACAGTAGGTATAATTTGTAACGCCAGCGTTCATTTTTCCCAGCATTACTGGACTTAGACAAAAATATATTTTGCATGATTTGTTGCCTCTCCTAGACTGAAAATATTTTTTTCGTGCAACCGGACGCAAAACAAGCATTTTGCAGCCGCAACAGAGGCCGCAAAATGATATTTTGCGGCCGTTACCCAGAGTGACGGCCGACAAAAATTTTTACGGCCGTTCCCATAGTGACTGCCGGCAAACTGAACGCAATGCTCCTGATATTTCCATTATCAAAACTACCTATAATAATAATTATTATGAATAAATCATACTTCACTTTTTTTCCATATTTATATACCTTCCACAGTAGATGATTTGCATCAATAGCTTGTTTGAGGAATGAATCAATTTGCTCATGCCTAAAAACTTTTGATTTCTTTGCTCGATAACTAACTGACTTTTTCTTGAGGAAAGTTACCAATTTTAAAAACTTCTTTACGTCAATTCCATCTCGTACGTTAAGCATAGTCTTAAACATAAAATAAATGCTCCATAAAGTTAAACTCTTCACAACTTTTGATCGCTGCATCAAATATCCTAATAATATGTTTTCTGACACCGTCTTGACATTTTGGTTGACACACCAATCTTTGAAGTTGCTGTAACATTTTTCATATTATTTCCGTTTAGATTTTTCGGGTATCAAATCGGAAAGTGCTGAGTCTATGAGATCTCTCAGCTCAGGAGGAGTGCAAGTAACTGAAATATCACTATCGCTATCGGATATCTTCACGACTTCACGAGAAATGTCAAATTGATTTGTATTGCTAAATATTTCATCTCCATAGAAACATTGTGATATTGAGGTGTAATTTTCTCTATTCGCGTTGAAACGCTGTCTTTTCTAAAGAGACATAATGTTTATTGAAATTATGTAATTTTCACGGTTGCACGAAAAATATTGTGTATACTATGGCCGCGAAATGTTTTCGCGACCTCGAGATTATCTTGCCTCGGCTGGAGCGGCCTCGGCGATAATCTCTCTCTCGGAACGCGAAAAAGCATTTTGCGGCCTTAGTATACAAATAACTATTTCAAGACCTCTTTTGACATATTTTTGTTAATATGAGAACTAAGCGAGATATACCGTTGCGAATAAGCAGTTGTAGTTACGAATTATCGCCGTTACGAATTGATGGCGTTACTAATTGTCCGTTACTATTTGTGGGATCACGAACTGTCACGTTACTATATTTCTTGTCACCAGAAAAAGATTGTCGAGCATAATATTGACAGTGGAAGAATATTTGCTTGGCCCACTCATCAACTGATAGCTGAAAAAAAATCAAATGAATAATAACCTTCAAGAAAACATGAAACAACGTGGCAAGCGAACATACAAACGCATTCATCACAGTTCAAAAAGTTTCGAAACTGTACGCTACTGTGTTCTATAGTGGTTCCTAACTTGAGAGAAGCTCAATTAAGACGGTAGAGGGGAAGTGGGAAACGCTCAGACTTCCTAAATGAACTGTACTTGAACTATACTTTTCCTAGATTCACAAGAAAATATTACTTAACACTCTACTGTTATGTGCGTCATTAGTTTTGTAGACTTTGGTGAATAAGCGAGATGGGGATCCACTTTAAGTGAATAAAATGGAATTAAACTTCTTGGAATAATGGAATGTGATCGGATATTTCAACAAAGCAGCAAGTTGAAAATAATTCGTTCAATGAATCTTTCAGTGGTGACTGGTAAATAATCATAAAAGTGAGTCCGTCCGGAAATATAAGATCCTAACTTTATAATCTTCCATTGACTTTTTCCGATTTTTCAATCGGGGACCAATCTATCTTCCATTCTTTCGGGGTATCTTTCGGTATTGGTATTGTTCCTAAGAGTAAGTTGCCTGATGGCGTTAGTCAATGAGCACAAAAAAATGGGCGACCTACGCCAAGCATATAACAGCTATTGGCTAAAACTGCAAGCAGACTTGTCCAAGAAAAATTTCAATATACATTTTCTCAATAATCTGTTTCCACAATGATTAATATGGTATGAAGAATTATTTCATTTTTCTACTTATAAATATACCTAACTGTTTTTTTTTTGTTTAGTGTATGTAATGTTGATTTATGAATATTATTATATTTGTGGTTAAATAGATATTACAAAGTCAAAAATCTGATTTTGTGCTATTATTAGACGGCCATCCATTTTCTTGTTTCATACACTTGTTCACCTGCTACGGGAGTCGGACAGTTCGACCACGGGCCAGCTACCTGTTTTAAGTACATCAATCAGTTGGACCACGATCGATCTTCGAGAGGATTAAGGTTGTGCTCTAAGAATTGAAACAATTCCTATTTACTTGACATATTATTTTATCATTGAGGTGAATTATCATAAGACACAATTTTTACAAACTCTTCTTGTGATAAAAGGCCATGTGTTGCACTTTTTAGTTTTTTGGTGGAACATTTTGCGGATTTTAATTAACCCTAGAATGTCAACGTTGAAAATATATACGTTGATGCCAACAATACGTAAATTTTACGTACATCTCAAATTGTGCAAAAATTGTCTCAAACCTTTCAATTTAAGGAAAAGTAATTAATTATATAACTTTTGCAGCTTATTTTTATTCAAAAATAACAAACATTTCCTAAATCCTGCGAGTGTTCAAAATTATTTCCTGCAGAATCCATGCAAGCTGCAAAACGTGTTAAAAGTGTTGTGCTGGCCGTCTAAATCATAGATGGTGTAGGTAACGCTACAACATGCGCTCTTTAACCCTAGATTGCCAACTATACGTAAAATTTACGCGTTGATAATCACTCTTTATTCGGTAACTTACAACCCAGGGTAGGGAATCTCCGAACGAGCTAGGGTACCGCCACCTAGGGGGTCGGAAATATACTAAAATTGCGGATTTAATGAGAACATGAAGAGAACTGTAACGCCGTTAAAAGATACTTCCACCTGCTTCCACCCACTTCGACTGTTTAACTTAACCTAATAACCACTTGTTTGTTGACGTGTCCAGTCTAAATTATCTACGTTGTAGGCGATTTTGTCAATTTTGTGCCTTAGTAGTAAATTTTCCAAGTTATTGTATATATATATAATATTTTGTTTAGGTCGGTGTGTTAGTTTAGTTTAGTGTGGACTTTTTTATATATAGACAATGGTAACAAAATGTATAGTTGAGGACTGTAGGTACTGTGAGGTGCACCCGGTAAGTTTTTTTTAATAATATAACACATGTTTAATTAACTAAAAATGACAAAATATTGAAGTAGTTACTCTTTTATACAGCTTTAAACTTCCGAGCCATGAAGAACAACGTTCGGTTTGGCTGGAGAGAAGTGGAAACCTCTTTTTGGATTTAACAGGGCACAAAAATTGGAGAATATGCCCTCGTCACTTTGGCCAGGACTGCTTTGTTAGAGTAGAAAAAGGCGAGGGCATGGTATTGAAAAGGTTCTCTTTACCATCCCTGTTTTTGCCTGGTAAGTAAATTTTTTTGTACATATACCTATTTATTGAATGTTATTATATTAGAGTGTTTTTTTAGATTACAATCCAAAGGAGGGATCTGATTTTTTGTTTCCCACTATGGTACCCTCACAGGTAACAGCTCTTCAGCAAAATAAAGGTATTTATTTTTGTAAGTTTGATATAATTTAACTGATACAAAGTTTCTGTAGATGCGATGAAAGAATCTGTTTTTTATTCCCCAGTTGGGAAGGTGACAACAACAACCAAAACCTATTCAAGGGAATTGATTAATGGTGAGTTTTTTGCAACTCGTTATGATATAATTTTGGCAGTCATACAATGTACCTAAGAAATATTAACATAATTTTTATGTTACAGCTATTCCATCCACGAGCCGGGTGTGTGAGGAAGACATTTTGCAGAGCATCAAGCCAGTATCAAATAATGGTATGTATCAATTAAAATATCTTCTATATGTGTCTTTTGTTATATTATTTGATTTGTTTAATTTCCATAATAAACAAACTGAATAACATGTTTTATAGTACTATATTAGTAAATGATTAAATTGTCTACAGATACTGCAAATATGTATGCTCCACCTCCCAGAAGTAAAAAAAAAGAATTTCTCGAAGAAAGGTACAAGCGTTTTTCAAAGGTCAGTAGTTTGAAGAAATAAATATGTACCTAAATATTTACAATCATATATGTGTGAGCTATATGAATAAAAATATCCAAATTTAATTAGATAATATAATATATTAGTCATGATAGTCATAACCAAGTCATAATCATAAGCAAACTAGAAATGGATGTGTTTCATGTTTTCTTCAATATACATCTGCCGATCTGCCCACAGAAACAGTTGCTGATAGATAAAACTATTTTTTTATTTGTACGAAACAATGTTATTCTTAAAAAATATCTTTGAAATAAGTACATTTAACATTTAACTCAAATTACTTTCTTTATTTGCAGAAGCTGAGGCATCAACAAAAAAAGATTTTTACAAGACAGTGACCCTCATAAAGCGCCTTAGAGCGAAAAATGTTGACCAAATGATATAAAACATTTTGTGAAACTAGTTACTGAAAAGGAAGGGTTAGTGAACATCTTGGGTAATTACTCGAAAGTGGCCCTCAATTTTTTTGAATCAAATCTGAAAAATTTGCGTATGAAGCCCAAGGGGCGTAGGTTCTGCCAAGATGACAAATTGTTTGCACTGTCATTGTACAAGAAAAGCGCCCGAGCATATCGCTTCCTGTCCAAGTTTTTCAGCTTACCATCTCGGAAATCTTTAAACAAAATCCTGAATAGTGTATCTTTTTACCAGGTGTAAATGAACACATTTTCACACATTTAAAGATCCAGGTCAGTAAGCTGGGGGAGGAGGACAGGTATTGTGTTTTAATGTTTGATGAAATTTCTCTCCATCCTCATTTAAAATATAATCTGAAAACACATTCTGTAGATGGGTTTGTGGACTTAGGTGTTAGGAAGCGAAGGTTACAGTTTGCTGACCACGCCCTAGTATTCATGGCAAAAGGTATTCGTAACCTTGGAAGAACCCATAATTTTGGTTTTTGTGAAGGTACCACACCAACAGTCGACTTGGTGCATTGCATCAAAACGATTATTGGAGAATTGCAGGCGATCGCTATCACTGTGATCGCTACTGTATGTGACCAAGGTGCCACTAATCAAGCTGCCGTGAATCAATTAGTAGGACCTAGTCGCACTGGGCCCCTAACTTACACAGTTGGAGATCCTTCTCAAGAGGTCGTTCACCTTTATGATCCCCCCCATTTATTAAAGGGGATCAGGAACGGTCTTTTATGTAAGGATCTTCAATACGAGATGAACGGCAGCAACAAAGTGGCATCTTGGTCGCATTTATCTCGATTATATGAAATCGATCGAATGCAAGGACCATTCAAGCAATGCGTTAAGTTGACTGATGAACATGCCCATTTTTTCATTATCTTCTCATATTTGTGTATTATGTATTTACTAAAAGTTATGTGTTTGAAAACAATACCTCCTTCTCCTATTTCAGTGATTATTGATTTTTATTGAATGTTTGTGAATTTTTAACTTCAATATGTTATATTTGATTATTTTTGTACTCCACAATATGCATCTTTTTCTGTATTTCAACAATAACGGTGAGAGGGTCACTGTTCCACTATTTGTTGTACTTTGCGTCTTTTCCTGATCACTGTTAATCATAAACTTATTAATGCTTCTTACCTTAAAAAATCGTTTTACCTTACATCGTATACGATTCAAAATAATTTACTACATTTATTGTTCTTCCTGTTTGTCATTAAAAGATGTAAAAAACGTTTTATTTGCTGTGTACTTTTTATTTTAAATAAAATATATAAACTTGATGATTGTTGCTTTATTTTTCCCACTCCAGGCATTATATGGTTCATTTTTTGACATTTCATTTAATTTAACTTGACTATTTGATTGTTATTATTGTGATATCAATCAAAATGTTGAGTTACTTTGAATGAAATTTCAAAAAATGGACCATAAATGCCATATTGCAATAAAAATAAAATCACAGTAATTTTGAATATGGCGCCAGCCGCGAAAAACTGTAAATTTACAGGAATCTTCTTTTTCCACTGTTAGCGGAGATCACAACCATGTCAAATGTGTTAGAGTTTCATTTCCGACCTGTAAGATGGCGCCACTGGTAAAATTAATTCGTCATTTAAAGCGCCACGGGTCAGATTCCCATCTATCAGTGTTATGTTATCTATGTTACAACCCACAACTGCCACAACAAAAAATCGTCGGCAGCCGAATGTTGAGGTTTTGGGAGATGCACTGCTGGAGCGGCAGAACAAGAATACCATTAATAGGCTAGTTTTTTGAGATTTAAGAAAAACTGTACGTAAATTTTACGTAGGTTGGCAATCTAGGGTTGAATATATGTATATGCTTGGAAGTTTATTAAAATTAAACAAACTTTGGTGAGAACTATAAATATTAGAATTAAAATGAGAATGAAATTATTCACACGTCTGTGTGAGATCCTGTACATACTATCCGTTAGGTTGGGTTAGTTTACATGAGCTTTAGAAATTTTAAAATTATTTAGTTACAATAATTTGTGTCCTTTTTCACTAATCATATACCATCCATTTTTTGTGCAGTTACGCTTCTTAAACAAACTAAATTGACTAGATATTTATGAAGGATAATGATGCTTACTAAAACGTTTTTGCATTTAAACTAATATTTTAAAAGTTGATAGAAATTTGTAAGTGTCGAAAACTACCCACTATCACTACCCTATTGATATTGTAATTATCTTCAAAGAATTCCATTAAATTGATTAGAAATTAAAATTTTCTCCTGGTCGAACTGAAGGGTAGGCTTAACTTGACCTTTTTCAAAAAAGGATTAATGCAGGTGGTCCAACTGACCGGTCTCCCCTGCTACAACGGTCATGCAGACCGGGAAGACCTGGAATTAAATAAAATTTAGCTCAACCAAAGGAGGGTTAAGATGAATAACTACTTGTAAGCACCCCATTGTTAGGAGATTATTTATTTATGAACACACTTAAAGCCAGGTCCGTTTCTATTAAAATTAATATATCAATAATCATAACAAAGGATTGGAAGAATACCAAGAATCTCGTTATTGAACTGTTTTTATTGTTGAGCTTGTACCCACTCGGTATTGAAAAACGGATATTATTCAATCCCCTTCTCGTTTTTAAGGTAGTTATACCAGCCATTATGTTGCTCTGTTGGTGATGAGCTGAAATTTGTGTGGAGTGTTGAAGCAATAAATTGAAATTTTGTAACGAAGAGGCGACCATGGCAAGATGCAAGTTCTAATTACGTGAAACTAATTAATGACGTAAATGAATTTGTCAAAGATGCCGTGGTATTAAGTTTCAATCAGCATATGTACGGAAAATAATTAATTTTCCTTCAAATGCAAAACAAACTAATAACAATAATTATTATTAACTAAGAGGATTGAAGATATACAGTAACAGGGACATTGACGCCATAAAAAATTGTTGTGAAATTATACCACATTGTAGTGGTGAATAGTGTTATTAACCCCTTTCTGAGAATTATTTGTTGTTACTCAAATTGAGAAATTCTGGATTCAATCATTTATCTAGAATGCTTGGAGTGTTTTTATTATATATTTCTTGATTAATCAATGCTAAATCAACGTTTTCTGATAAATGAGCTTGAATATTTTTTCAGAGTTGAGTATAAAATTAAATTTCAATTTGTATCTGAATTATCTGAAAAAATGTATCATGGACAAATAGAGTTTTCCTTTGAATAAATAGGTACCCATGTAGATTTGAAGATTATATAATACCTCTTGTTTTTTGGTTATAGGCGAGTGGGACACTCCCAAAAAGTTATCTTTAAGATTCAGATTCGAGTCCAAACATAGGGAATCGAAATTATCTGCCAATACCGTTAGTTCCAGAGTGAAGATTACAAAGACTTCGGCCATAAGAAATCAGCTCAAACTAAGTTAAGTTCCAGATTTAAAGGACATGTAGGTTTTATAGATTAAATTTTATTTTTAAATACGGATTTCGGTAGGATGTTGGAAAATAAACAGTACTCAGTGCACTGCCACCACAGTTACGAGTGTACCAGAGAATTATAATCCTATTTTGATCGCATATATATATATATATACATGTTATATAGTTATATTTCTCAGTGTAGCATAAATAAATTGCTTAGTCAGTCATTCAAATTCATAGTGAACTTTGTTTTTGCTTATGTTTTAATTTTAATATTAGATTATTGTAAAACTTTATTATTCAGTCTAGAATCTACTTCCGATCTTGTAACATACTATTGTAATTATCTCAATAAATAAATCTTTTTTAAAAAGCCTTTTCCATACGTGAAAAGATAAGTGGCGCAGTC
>CAJUYH010006657.1:0-19543 GCA_910591685.1 Galerucella tenella | reverse complement strand
TTTTTTTTATTATAATCTAAACCACTTTTTAAATTTTTTTTTCTTTTTACAAGCTCATTAATTTTTCGTTTTGTAATTCTAGTTAATGACTACAATAAAAATATGTGAAAAAATCAAGGTTATTATATGCAATATAAAAACAAAATTTTTTATGCAGGGGCGTAGCAAAATATTTTATATGTCAAACTAAAATGTTCTATAGAAAAGGTTAAGCTTCTTCATCTAGTTTTAGTCTAATTAAAAAAAAATTATATTCCAAATAATTATTGAATCTATATTAGACATTTGAAAGGCAAACAGAGAGAACCGAGAATTATAGGTGATTTTACATGAGGTGTCGACAGGTAAAAAGCGAACAAGTCCTCACAAAATAAAGAAAATACAGAACAGCAAAAATTCAAAATCTGCAAAGGTTTTAAATAAGAGATTTTTCTTGTATACCTATAACCGACAAAATATTTGTAGTGGAAAAAACAAATGTTGATTTTATCACAAACATTTTGTATATGGTGTCTATAATTCCTATACGCGACACAAAACTTGTCGTATCGGGTTAAAACCCACGACGCAAAAAATATCAGTATTATTTTATTAACTCATTTTCGACAAGAGTGTCGCTTATCTCCTTTTGCCTTTCAAGCGTCGATATCTAAAATGTGAAATTGATAAGAATATTCACATGTATAAAAAATACAGCTACAATAGAAAATGATGTACATCACAAAAAGTAATCTCTTGAGGTATTTTTGAGATATTTTGTTTGTATGATGACTAGCAAAAACTAGTTAGATTGATAATGACATCTATACAAAAATTGATCTAAACTTGAATCCAGTGAGGTAGCGTAAATGTATTGAGTAAATGATTAACTTTTTTTAAAATTGAGCACTTAAATTTAAAATATTCGATTTATATATCACTCTTGGCAATCCTATATATAGCAAGATATTTTCAAACTTTTCTGGGAATATTTATTATACATATTACAATATCTATGACAGTTGCTGTTTGACATAATTCACATCAAACGTACGACACTAAAAAAATTGGATCAGATAATTTGTGTAGATAATTAAAGTCGATTTTGGGCAATAAAAATTATAACAACAACCCATGAAAACGTTGGAGCAGTGAACACTTCGCGTCACTTGCTGAGGATGTCGGTATATTGGTTGGGTCATGCCATGCAATTTTTTTGGGTGTTAAACGTGTCAGGAAGTTTGTTTTCTGAAATTGCTCAATTTTGAACAAAACAACCCTCGCATGCATGATGATCTTGGTTTGCTCAAAAGATATATAAGAAGTGACAAAACATGGATATGTAGTTATGACGTCAAAACCAGTCCAGTCATATCCCAGAGGAAGTAGTCCGTAGAGCCAAGATCGAAAAAAAATAGGTTATTGCACTGGTAGATTTTGCTCCAAGGGAATCCCGATCATTAATATCCCATACACTAAAACATCTTGTGGAATACAAATTATTTGATATTTTTCTCGAGAAGGGGGATATTTGTAAATTGGAATGTTTTTATAGCGGGTTATTTTGGCTTGGGATATTTCTTTCTGGGATTTTCAGACCGTACACCTAGATATACCTAAGCTGAACTAGGTACCCATAGCTCTTAGACATAAGTTACGTCTTGTCTTTTCAACTTTTTTAGTTGTATATAACAAGAATAAGATTTATAAATTATTTTTTTTCAATATCATCTTCAATTTGAAAAAAATATAATTTTAATCGCTAGCTTATCCTCGCCGAATTAATTAATTGCCATTGTTAATTATTTAGGAAAATATTTTTGTTTCATTAACTTGATTTGTTAAATTACCTTATCGGTACCCCGATAAGTACCACTATGATCCGACATCTAAATTTCGTGACCTTGTAAAATCCTACTCCAAAAAATTCAAATGTATAAGCAATTAACATATTAATACTTTGCTTGCAAAGACTATCAAAAAATCTGATGTCTAGATTAATGGTTTGATTTAGATAAGGAGGGATACAAAATTTAACATTGTAAAATATAATTTTTTGAGACTGTATACCTAATGTCCCAAAAAATATACAGGAAACTTAAAAAATAATAAATTAAATTACCTATTGCAATATGTGCGTGTGAAATAGGGGTATTTGTATGTCAATTAAATAAATCCCTGCGACGAGCGGCTGTGAGGTGATTTTTTGGAGACTGGTTTAAACGAACCGTCCAAGAATTATTCGAATTGCGAATTGGTTTGTTTTCCCCCTTTCAAAGTTATAAAATTTTGATGGTAGGTGTCGCACCCTTTGCTCGTTTTCGCGAATTCTTTGGTGCAATAGAATGTATGTATGTATGTATTATGGGGTGACATTCACTGAGACCTAAAAGATCTATTGTGCCCCCTTACTTCTACTTAGTTTCTGAGGAGAGTCTCAGAAACTAGTAACTACTTTAGTCCTATCTCCCGGGGGAATTCTAGGATATCTGCAGGCTTCAACTTAGGTAAATGTTCCTCATCTATTCAGTAATCTCCCAGGTGCTGGTCACTAGGATTCTGAAGTGCTGTGCAGTAAGATAGTATGTGGATGGAGGTTTCTTCTTCCATGACACAAAATCTACATTCTGCTTCCTCCACTATTTTGAGCTTTTTCAGGTGCCCATTCAGGCGACAATATCCCGTTAGGATCCCTGTTAAAACTCTTAGCGCAGTTTTACTTTGACTTATAAATTTGATCTCTCAACAGGCTGTAGTCACCCAGGAGAATCTTTGATTGTCTAGCCCTACTAGATCTTTCCAATGTTCAGATCTTTTCTTTTTCTCGGCTTTATCTATTTCTTCCATAATTACATTGGAGCTGATTCCGCAAAAGGGCTCAGGCACCGAAAATGGTATTTCATAGTCCCCCCTCTTTGCTGCTTCATCTCCTATTTCATTTTCATCTATTCCAGTGTTCCCTGGAATCCACAGTAAGGTGGCCTAGTTTTTGTAGGCATTCCCACACCATTTTGGAACTGATTTCACAAGAGCTCAGTGCTCTAATGGCTGCTTGACTATCCGACATTATTATGATCTTTTGCCTTCTGTATCCTTCATCAATGTATTGAACTGGGCGCACTTTCTTATGACGTGAATTTCCGCTTGAAAGATAATTGGGGTTTTTCCCAAGCTTTCAGAGTGTTTGGTTCCTGGCCCGAAAAGTCCTATCCCAGTTCCTTTTATTGCTTTTGAGCCGTCTGTGTACCATTGAATGGCATTATTTCCAAATCTGGTAATGGTATTTGGATTCCATTCCTACTTGCACGAATTTCTTTGAAGTTATACTATTTCTTCATATCGTCTTGTGGCATGTCCCACTGTCCCAGGTTGTCTGATTTCTAAGAAGTGAGGAGCTGTTTTTTTAAAGATTCCCTCTACTTAGTCCATATCTTGTTCTTTCTGAAATACTTTCCACCACCATATGTAGTGCTGAGAGCCGAGAGGTTCAGAATCAGAATCACTTCCATGGCTGCCGTTGGGCATGTTCTCATTGCTCCTGTAATGCATATACAGCCTACAGGCTAGTCTTTGAATTTTGGAGAGGTCTTCTCTCGTCGTCAGTAGGCTAGTTCTACTACTCCACGCAGTGGCTCCATAAGTGATAATTGGTCTCACTATGGCAGAGTACAACCAGCTTAGGATTAGGATAGAATGGTCAAGGTCATTCCCAAATTTAGTTCGATGGTGTGGTACAGATCATAGATAACATAAAACGTACAGATTATCTGTGTGCTACACGGAATATTTTTAACGAAGTTAAATTGAAACGTCAAGATCGTAAATCATAACCTACCTTAATTTGTATTTTGTAATGTCATTAGTCTGTCTAAGTCATTGAAATAGTTATTGAAATGTAATGGACGAGTTCTATACAAGGGAAGTGCTGCCAACATAACGGGCAAAAAAATACTGAAAAGGTTAGTCGCATAAGGAAGTGGTTTTTTCGACCAATTTTTGGTTTTTCTTATATATTTTGAGTCCCTCTACCACCCATGCTGTACCCGAAAAGTTTGGAGGTCTTTTTAGTTTGGGGTATTTTGCACCTTACAGTTGACCGAAAACGAATGTCAATTGTCAGCTGTCAACACACTGCTTTACTTTGTTTCGTTTGGCTTGGTTTTGCTTGCTTGTGTTTCTGGTATATTGGATACTAATTTTTATTCTAAATCTGTTAGTGATTTGTGATACTCTGATCTGCTTTTATTATTGCAAATATCCTCGAGAAGAGTTATTAGAAATTCTATAGCCTATCTTTAGTCTAGTATTAGTTTACTATTAGACATGGATTCTGTAGTGCTTTTACCGTCAGATGTTCCTGGGGCAATGTTACAAGAAAATGTACGTTTGGAGGACCATTCTGTCAAGGAATTGAAAAGGTGGTTGGAGTGCAGATCCCTCAAACAAACTGGGTCGAAGGATGAACTTATTAAGAGGTATGTTGAATTGCTGAAACTACTTCATTATTCTTATATTTGAATTTTTCAGAATTAACGACTGCATTGATAATGGGGGAATAAACAAGATGTTTCTAGGCATCGACCAAGGAAAATGGTATGACATGAAGAGAAATATTATTCAAATTCCAACTTCATACAAGGGTACGTTTGATGTATTCCAAGAAAATTTGAAGTGGTCAAGATTTCCATCACGCCCCTTGCCTCAGTATTTCAATAAAGGCCATATATTTACTTATATAGTGGATGAAAATATTGAAAGCGAAAATCCAGAAGTTGTTGAAAGGGATAACAATTCAATAGTAACAGTAAAGCCATTTAGAAGAGGTTCACAATATGTAGACAGTGACCACCTGAGCCAAATTTATGATTCACTTATTAAATGCTACTATTATTGTAAGTGTAAATGTCAAGCATCATTTGACAAAAAAATTAAACATGATGTTATAATATGCGTAAATAACATATCTGGAGCTGTTGTTCAAGGTAAATGTGATTGCAAACAGTCTGCAATGGGCAAGTGCAGCCATATTACTGCATTATTATTATTTTTAACAAAGTATATAGAAGAACATGGTCATGTGCCTGTAGCTTCTACAAGTAAGCCATGTGAATGGGGACAAGGCTCCAATAAAAGGGAACCAGGACCAGTGTCTACTCATATTTATCCCATAAAGCGGTATAAACCTGCAGAAAGATGTGTTTATAATCCACTTCCAACTAATTATTGTAGAAATCTTGACATGAATGCTTTTTTAGTGAACATTCAAAACGGGAGTGAAGAAACCATGTTTGAAACATTATTTTCAATTAAATATAAAGAATTTGAATTTAGCCTCAATGAACTTGAGGTAATACAAAAACAAACCAAAATATTTATCGATAATATGAATATTTTTTTAAATGGTTATACCAATCAATTGGTTCAATTACCTGGCTCTTTCCCTCAAGGTAGTCATAAATGGATATACTGGAGAACCTATTTTATAACATCATCCAATGTCCATATTGTTTGTGGTTTAAAAAGTGTCCAGGCAAAAAAAAACTTTCTACTTAAAAATTTATGGCTTCAAACGAAACCAGTTTGTACTACTGCGATGCAGTATGGAAAAAAAAATGAATCCATTGCAAGAAAAAAATATAATTCTTACATTAACGCAAGCCAAAAAATAGAAGAATGTGGACTTGTTGTTAATAAACTTTTTCCTTTCTTAGCAACAAGTATAGATGGGTTAGTTAGGAATAGTGATGGGTCAATTGACCACATTTTTGAAATTAAATGTCCAAAAGTCTTGGAAAAATGCAAAAATATTGTAAACTTTGACACATTTCTCACAAAAAGCCAATTAAATAATTTCTGCCTGTCTAAAATAAATGATAAAATATTTTTAAAGCCAAATCATCCATATCTTTATCAAATATTAGTCTCATTATTAATATTTGATATTGATTATTGTAATTTGATCATTTGGAATCCAAGTGGGATACTCATAGTTCCTGTAAAACGTGAAAACTATTCTGATACAATAAGGCTTATAATCGACAAAACTAAAAATTTTCATGAAAATGTATTTGTTCCAGAAATGTTTGCCATGAAAGTTGTTCGGGGGCTAAGTCCTATCTGTTTGGGTTAAAAGTTGAATTTTCTTTAAATATAATATTTAAACAATTTTTAGTACAGAGTAGCAGTCTATCATTAATGACTTATTAATTTTCAATTGATAAACTTGTAATTGTGTATTAAATCCTGTTTGTGATTAAACTTGTAAAAGCTAACATGTGTTTATAGAGTGATGTTTTTATCTTTTGTATTTCTAATTTAACTAGATAAATAAAATAAAGTGTTAACAGAAACAAAATGCTTTAATTACACCTTCAATTATTGGTATTGTATAAAATTCTACAGTGATTTGGTATGTTTTTTTTGTGTTATCAATATTTATATATATATATATATATATTATCTTAAAACCCTTCTACCACTAATTTGGTAAGGTAATATTCCAAAAAGTTGCATAAACTACAAAATATGTTATCAAACAATTTTTCAAATACAAATCTTTATTTAACCAAAGGTTTTTCAAAATTTACAAGAAAGCACACAATACTGAAAATATTTGATATTATTGGTAACATAGTAATAGGACAACGGTTACTTAATATTCTATATAATTTAATCCTACGAATGGCACGTTCAACATGAACTCTGGATTTGGCAATTTTCTTAGTCAGACGTTCTTCTTCTGCTGTCAGTTTATCCCTTTTCAAAAGAAATGGTGGAGTGATCACTTTAATTTTAAGTTCATTCGCTAAATCTTGAAGTAGGAAGCCTCTATCTGCTAATAAACAGTCATTTTCTTGCAGAAAGTTCCTTATGTCACACTGTGCAAATAGTTCACTATCAGATATAGAGCCTTCAAATCCTTCACTGCAGTATATTATGGCACCACTAACTGCAATTACAACTAGAAATTTAATTGTGTTGGTGTGCTTGTAACTGGAGTAAGTATTTCCTTGCTGCCTGAAGTTTCTTGCCATTTGCAATGATATCTCGGTAGCATCCATAACCCCAAGAATTTTATCCTCAAAATATTTGAAACAATAAGGAATGTCCTTAATATTTCTAGATGCTAGTAATAAATCACCTCTTAGTCCAATGATTTGGTGGTACATAAATTGAACCCAGGTAAAAAATATCACTGATATGTATGATTTGTTTGTATTACAAAAAAATGTCAATTCCTGTAAAGTGTATCCTCGTCTCAATCTTACTAGCACCAAACATAACTTGTCTCTATTGGAAAATTTTGAATAGAAATTCTTCCTAACTCTAAGCTGCCTTTTATATTTGAATTGGTATTTTAAGTCATTCATTACATTTTCATCTAAGAATGAGTATAGCGCTTCAAAATGTGAAGGGTTGAGTCCAGTAAAGTATCTAAACATGGCAGTATTTCTTTTCAGGTTTTTGTATGAAAAATAGTTTTCCTGATAGGAGTATTTTTGTCCACAGCGAAGTTTTGAATAGACTTGTACAATCTTCTGTTTCGTATTTGGTATCCTTTTTTTCAGTTTAGTGTGTGGTTGCATTACACTCGGCATTACATTATTGGTAGAACTATAGCTGTGTTCCAAAATACTTGTAATAGGTGTAATTGGAGATGAACTGTCAGAAAATTGATCATCAACAACCATTGGAATATCTGATACAGTAGGAAGTTCTTGTAGACTCGGTTGAGTCAACCCTGCATTTACTTCAGCGTCAGTAGACCCTACATTACAATAGGGTTTTGGATCTACACAATTTTTATCAAAATGTTCACTACATATGTAAGTGGTTTTGTTGATTGTGTCAAAATTCAGATTTTGGTTGCCACACAACTCAATCCATTTGAGGCATCTGCTGGGACATCTCTTGGGTTTGGGAAACGGAATAAACTTAATGGCATTCCGTCTTCGTCCTCTAACCAAAACTCTTGTATTATTTTTACAATTTTGATATGCACAACGCTTCATCGCAATTTGTAAAGTATAATCACAACGAAGATACAAATGAGGATGGACTAACTCTTCTCGAGGATATTTGCAATAATAAAAGCAGATCAGAGTCTCACAAATCACAAACAAAGGTAGAATAAAAATCAGTATCCAAATACCAGAACACAAAACCAGAAACACTAGCAAAAGAAGCAAAGCCAAACAAAGCAAATATTTATTGACACTGTTGACAGACAGCTGACATTAGTTTTTCGTTAACTCGTCAAAAATGTCAAAATACCCCAAACCAAAAAGACCTCCAAACTTTTCGGGTACAGCATGGGTGGTAGAGGGACTCAAAATATATAAGAAAAACCAAAAATTGGTCGAAAATACCACTTCCTTATGCGACTAACCTTTTCAGTATTTTTTTGCTCGTTATGTTGGCAGCACTTCCCTTGTATAGAACTCGTCCATTGAAAGTCATCTTTAGTTTAGAAACAAAACTGTATTTAAAGATTCAACCTTCAATTGAGAAATCTTTGCATATTGCAATTTCATCCATAACAGCTTGAACAATCCAAGACTCCCTTTCAAAAAGTCGATTATTACTATCCAAAATGTTTCGGAAACCATACGTAACCGAATTAGAAGGTAGTTTTTGCATATTTTGATTATAAATACATTATTATTCAATTTTTTCCAGAATCCAAAAATGCCGAATTATGTCTGTCTTTGTACAGAAATTCCATGAAATCCACAGCTATGGATCGAGGCGGAACCCATTTCGATGGCCAGTATCCTCATGTTTTTGTTACACTTGGTGCTTCTGTAAGTAATTTTAGTAAAATTAATTTAGAACATTTTAAGTGTCCATCTTTTTGTGCAATTTGTAATTAGATAAGTTAGGCTGCTTCTAAAACCATTTTTTTGTACGTATCTGTAAGTACTTATTCAATTGAATTTTTTTTCAATAACTGTTACTTATATTGTGGTTAATGTTATTAAATTGTTCTCACTCCAGAACTGTTCAGCTAGGGATAGAAATAGCTTTAACAAGAAGTACTAAATGTTTTTTAATTCCACCTACGTGAAATACCATCTATTCATTTCTATATTTTAGTGTTCCCTTTGTGGAACACCCATATTTGAAAAAGTCAACTTTTTGTAAATAATTTCCAGTATGTATGTTTATTGGATTGAGATTCACTGAGACCTAAAAGATCAATTGCACCCCTTTCTTCTGCTCAGTTCCTGAGGAAAGTCTCAGTTACTTTAGTTCTGTTTCCTGGGGTGACTTTGGTATATCAGTTGGCTTTAGTTTAGATAAATGTCCCTCTTCTATCTAGCACAGAGGATCCCAAACTTTTTTGTGTTGGAGTCCCCTTGCCGTGTTTTTCGGTTTTTGGTAGACCCCCAACTTAGCTGATATTGATTTATTGGAAATTTCCAACTGTAGTAAAGTTTTGTGTTAAAAAACAATTTAAGTTTTATACATTTATTAATTGAATTTAAATTCAAAAAAAATTTGTATCTGTTATATAAAATAAGCTGAGCAAAAATTAGATGTTTTCAGTGGGATGAACCTGATGCTTTAATAATGAATTATTATCAACATTTGGCGTCAATATTATAAGGTTTAATCTTAAATCTCCTCGGCTAATGATGTCCAGTCGGTTCCTTTCATTTCATTAGGAGATTGGTTACCTCGCTGATCCCCTAGGTTAGGGGAAAAGACGGAAAGGAAATTAAAAGTTTCCTCATAAGTACCTTTATGGCCTAACGACTTCGACAATTGCGGAGCTAGCCAAACGTTACAGCCATGCTCAATCCCTTAAGAGATAGGATGGAATCAAAGAATGCAGTCTTGCCAGGATCACCCTAGGCGACCCTGGGAAGCTAGCGCCGAAGAAATATTTGGCGATGAACAGGAAAAACCTACGTTTAACAGTAGGATTTCCGACTGGCCACTGTCAACTGAGGAAACACCTCCATACTATGGGGCTAGTGGACACACCTCTATGCAGGATTTGTGAACAGAAAGATGAAACTGTCAGGCATATCTTATGTGAGGGTCCAAAGTTATGGTGGATGAGAGAAAATCTGTTCGGTGAGTCTTGGCCTACACCTGCCGATATAAAGGAGATGTCTCCTAGTGACCTGTCCACCTTCCTGGGAAGGACAGGATGGACAATGACCTAGGAGGACTCCTCAGGAGGATGTACAATGAATCATATGTTGACCCCCATTTTCATTTCATGGACCCCCAAATTTTTTTTCATTAACGTAAACCCCTTGCAGGTTGTCATAGACCCCTGGGGGTCGATATAGATCACTTTGGGAATCACTGATCTAGCAGTATCCTAGGTGTTGAGCCCTAAGATTCTGTTTTGCTATGTATTCTTCAAGTATGAATGGAGGTTTTTGAGTTACTTTTCATGTGCATTTTTTTCTTTCAGGGTGATTTGGCTCGCAAAAAAATTTACCCAACTCTATGGTGGCTATTCAGAGATAATGTACTACCTCTCAATACAATTTTTTATGGTTATGCAAGAAGTAAAACTTCTGTGAATGAAATTCGGCAAAAATGTGAGCCATATATGAAAGTTAAACCAAGTGAACAAGAGAAATATGAAGAGTTTTGGAAAATAAATCATTACATGTCTGGCCAGTACACTTCTAGAACTGATTTTGAATTATTAAACAAAGAAATTGAACAGTTTGAGAAGGGCCCAGTTGCAAACAGATTATTTTATTTAGCACTACCACCATCAGTATATGAAGATGTTACAGTTCATATTAAAAATAATTGTATGGGACAAAAGTAAGTACATTTATATTTTCAAAACTTACTCCTCATCTATTAAAGTTGGCAGATTTATAAATATGTAACTTATTTCCTCTCATATATTTTATATATATATTTTTTTTATTTAAGAAAAATAAAGCGCATCAACGCTTTAGGTTATTAGCGCTACCAAATGAACAATAAATATTTAAATATTAAGTACTACTACAGTAAAGATATAAAAAAAAACAACTTTGGTAATAAATTAAACTTTGTGTAGAAACTGAATAGCACATAGATAAGCTACCAAGTTTTCCATATTGTACTCTTCTCCTAGCAAGTGATACATAGTAGGTGGAGTGTTAAATGCAATTCTTTGCTGTGAATACTGCGGACAATCTATTAATACATGCCTGACTGTTAAAGGGCATTGACACACTGTACAGCGGGGTTGTTCAGATTTAGTCATTAAGTGTTCATGGGAAAATTGGGTGTGACCTATTCTTATATTTTATATTTAATACCTACTAACTTCTAACTCTTTTATTTTTATTTAAATATAAGCATGATGACAGTCACTAAGAACAACTGATTATTTGAAATAATTGTATAGATTACAAAGATTCTAAAGCAATCATTTATTTTTACATTGCAATTGTGATTATATTTATTTTGGTAAAAATATAAATACAAAAGATGACATCCGCTATCATAGCTAAAACACCGTCAACATTTTGTATATTGTTTGAACTTTTATCATATTTTCTGGTTTTGCTTTGTTTAAATGATACTTACTTGTTATAAAATACATGAGTATCAATCAAAAAAATTTAAATTGATAATCAAAATAAATTTTTAATTTGCAAACAGTGAAATATTTTTGGAGTATTTACAGATGTTTGATGTCATAGAGATAGAGACGTCATTACTATTCTAACGTTTTGGTACAAAATTTGAATTGTATTTTTAAAACGTACATTTCTTCTTTAAAACCCTTATTTTTTCAAGAAACATTTATTTTTGGTATATATTATGCATACAAACGTTGTAAAGCAATTTCTCTAATTCTAATTGAAAATGTTAAGTTCCTAAAAGTCACAAATTTATATTTAGGACACAAATATGTATTCACAAATTTAATCTCAGACACAATTATGTATTCTCTAATTTAATTTAAAAATCCATATTGATAAACAATACCATACCATTGCTAATAACCCTTAGTGGTTGATGCAGCTTAAATTTAATAAAAAAAATATTTAATTCCGTCATCATGCCTATTGTTTCAGATATCCTAATCATATTGCATAATCAACTGTTGAGTTTAAAAAAAATTGAGACCTATTTTTCATCATAATATCAATAATTAGCTTTTGATGTTGAACCAAATGATACTATATAATATATATATAATTGATATATAATTCAAAATTTTGAAATAAGATAAGAATGCTACTTGAAAACAAAATAGTATAAAAATAAAGATACATATTTCTCATTGTCTTAATTCAATTGAGATTTTCAATAGAAGTAGTAGACGTTATTATTTTTGGTAGTACACAAGCAAATTGCTCCATATGTAAAATCCAATATACAATATACAAACAGTAATAATATTTTTATATCTTGAGATAAGGTTAATATTCCAAGCAATTGTCTTCTACTTTGAATTTTTTCAAAAAATTTCCCAATTTTTAGGAGCTACCTTGTATTTTCATTAACTATTCATAGGTTAAAAAAGTTGAGGCAGGCAATCGGATCTAAGAATAAAATCTACTCCAAAAAATAGTCTACAATATTTTTTCCAGATGTCTAATAGTGTTTCAGCTGATGAACTGAATGAATATAGGAACTAATTAATTGTTTCAACCCTTGCTATGTGGAATCTTTCCATAGTTATCAAATAGTTTCTCAATTAAATTCCTTTGTCAAGATTACTATGAATGTAATTTGTGAAACCTGTCATACAGATTCAAAATGTGCATCTGTTTGACTTCTTATGGATTGCTGAAGAGGTTTGAAAAAGCTTGGAGTTATGTAAATGAGTGATAATAAATATCCCAACACACAAAAATTCAGAGGATTGTGCTTAGGTGACCTTGGGGGGCCATGGGTCTGGATATCCTCGTTTCATGGCTTGATTAACATGTTCAACAATAGAATAAAAAACAGATGAAAATCTAGTGATATTGGTTTGTTTAATAATTTCTGTGAAGTTTAATTGCTCTACCTTATATAATATTAATATTTTCTGTGCTGAAGCTTATTTTTACCAGGTTTCCTTATAATCTAGAGAGCAAACCAACCAAAATATTGTTTTTTTAATCAGGGCAATTAACGATGTTCGTTTGCCGCCCGAATTTTGAAACGTGCATACTATTATCATTACCTATTTGATACTTAATGTAATTATGAATGGGTTATATTCAATGTCTGATTACCATAGAAAATCAAGAAAGGTCACCATTGTTTAGCGATTCGACCATATTATCACTAGTTAAGCTATCATTTTTGAATCATTTGTTGAGGCTGGGCTTATTACAGGGTCAAGTGTTACAAAAAACAAAAAAAAAACGATAATTTTTTTAGTTTTGCAAAGAAGTTAAATGCTGCGTATTTATTTTAATTTTCGAGTGCCTTATTGCTAAAAGAGTTAGATAAGGCTAAGTTTACACTGGGTGTATAATGTAAAGTATCATAACTCTTCTATTAGTGTTCTCCTATCTGTTGTTTATATACTGTTTTTTCCGTGTTGAATTTGGCATTTTTTTTTTGTGTTTGGGAGCCGTTCTGATGCCGGGAGCACTGCGGCCTGTTGGCTTATTGTACTCTACTCCCACATTTATTCTACCCATCCAGTTATCCCCGTACCTTCGAGTAGACGATATAGGTCCATTTGATGTGTACCGTATACTTCGGGTGGCACATTGGCTTCTCCGAAGATTGTTTGTCTCCTCGAGTCCAGTGCCTCACAGTCAGATAAGATATGGGTTACGGTCTCGGTCCCCATGCCACAAAGTCTGCAGCTGAGGTCCCCGTTATATAACCCTATTTTATGCAGGTGATCTTTTACCGGGGTATGACCCGTTAAAATAACCTGTAATTATTCTTAGCTTATTCCTACTGATATTCAGTAGTTATTCGGCCCGTTCAACACATGTGTCACCTATGAAGGTTTTACTGTGCACCTGCTTTGGAGTGTTCATCCACTGAAGTTTATGTTAGCTTTGTACCCATTTTTGTATTTGCCCTCGGACTACCTTCTTTGTGGTCCCAGGAGCTGGTTCTGGTCCAACATATGCTGTTGCTGAACCTCTCCTCGCGAGCTCATCAGCTTGTTATGTCACGGCACCCATACTAATCTTACATTAATGTGGTCTGCTAGTTCATTCAGTTCTTTCTGGCATTCTTCTACCAGTCTTGATGTTACCTTGCAGCTGTTTAAAGCTGCAAGGGCTGCCTGGCTGTCAGGTCAGTTAGTATGTTTATCCTATGAGTGTCAGTCCTATATTTGTTAATTCTGACACATTCTAGGATAGCATAAATCTCTGCCTGAAATACAGAGGTATGTTCTCCTAGTGAAACGGAACATCTCGTGTTTCTCATTTCACTATACACACCTGCTCCTGTCGCTTCCCCAGTCTGTGACCATTCTGTGTACCAGGTCTCTCCTCGGGGAAGCTTCAGTCTGCTTGGGTCTTGCCAGTCCTTTCTGTGAGGTATTTCTACCTCATATTTGGGACTGGGGAGAAGTTTAGTGGTCATATAGTCTGTTTTCATATCTAAAATGGCTCCACTTATGATGTACTTAATGGATATGTGTCCTGATCTAACTATTTTGTTGCTCAGGTTATTTTGCTGCCTAAATAGCCCCATCCTTGCCCTTGCCCAGTGCTGCTGTTGGCGTGCTTCTCATGCACCCTGCAATACTGAGACAAGCAAGTCTTTGCACCTTGCCTAGTCTCATCAATGCGTTCTTTTGTGTCGTCTTTGTCCACCAGACCAAAGACGCATATGGCACATATGTTGGTATGATGACAAATGATGAATTTTGTGTGCCTACATTTACAAATTAGGAATTTTTATTACTGACTATAGGGACGATATTCCCTTCCCACCTGTACATTATGGTGACTAGTACACGCATATTGGTTTGTTGGACCTATTCGTTTCCTGTCTTTCCGTTCAGGTCAGTCACGTAGCTATAGCTTTTACATGGGGAGGGTTTTGGTTTTTTTCATCTGATAGGTTTAGAAGGGGAAAGCTTTATTGAAGGCGCCGCCTAAGGCAAAAAAATCGAGTGCCACGACCTAAAGCAATCTTTCAAGTTCAAGAAATAATCTTAAATTTTTTTTAATTATTTGTTTGACTTGGCTACATCTAAAAGTATTTTTAAGCATCGTTTTTCGTTTTGCCCCCTTCTGCTGAAATGGTTATAACCATGTATATATATTTTTTAAAGGAGCCGTCCCTTCGCCGGCACCACCTCAGCCTCTTGGGCTTATTGTGGATTCTCCTAACATTCTGACTACAGCCTATTCAGCCAATCCGTTCCCTGTATTAGCTCATACAGGTTCTTTACTGGTTGGTTGTAGAAGTCTTCTGGAGTCATTTGGGGTCTTCCATTTAGTTTTTGCCTCCTGTGGTCCAGCGCCTCACAGTTGCATAATATGTGCCGAGCCGTTTCAGTGTCCTTTTTGCATCTCCTGCATGTGAGGTCTCCGTTATACAGCCCTATTTTGTTCAGGTGCTTCTTTGTGGGAAACTCTCCCGTAAGAAGCCCCGTTATAGTGCGTATTTTGTTCCTGCTCATTGAGAGCAGTTCTTTTGCTACTTTTTCTGGTGGTTCTTTTTTAAATTTCTTCCCATGTGTTTGCCTGGACGTATTCTTCCAGAGTTTTATGGATTGTTCTTTTACCCACCCTTTTAACCATGACCTAGTGGAGCATCTAGGGATGCCCACAGATGGTTCGGGTCCGTTCATCAGTGTTGACGATCCTGCTCTTGCAAGTTCGTCAGCTTTTTCATTGCCAGCGATTCCTTTGTGACCTGGGACCCATCCAGTGTTACACTGTTCCGAGTCGCCAGTCTTCTAAGTTCTTCGCCGCATTCCCATACCAGCCAAGATGTTACCTGTATATTAATTTGGGAGCACCTTTTTTAAAAAGTGATAGATGATTGAAAATTGGAGCTTTTATTAAAACAGAAAATCAGTCTCACAAAGGTAAATTTAACCTCTTCAGCTAAATTATTCACAATTGTTGAGGAATCTATTTCTATTGCCACATCCCGATGAATACTCATATTGCGGCAGTATGCTATTAAAAAATTATTGTACCTTTATTGTATTTTCTATGGAGAGGGTTTGAACCCCCAACCCCCCCCCCCCTTATATACGTCTCTGGTTCAGGTCGATGTGCCTTGACGTAACATGAAGATGGTAGCATGTTATATCGGCGCAGCGATCCCCATGCTTTTCAAGCCTTATGGTTAAAAACTGGCCAGATCTGTTTACTTTATAATCTTACAGATTTTTGAAACCTTATTGGAAAATAACATAAAAGGTCTAATACCAAAGTTGAATTTATTGACAAGTGATAATATATCTATTATTTATGTGGTTGATTCATAACGTGAATATTTCTAACATTCTTAAATGATAAAATAACTGACGTTTATCTCAGACAAATCTTATGAAGTGTTCTATAATAAAATCATAAGCAAAATAATATCGATTTAGCTTCTCAGGGACACAATAGTCCAATAGGCATGCTACTATTTTCGTGGAATGTGAGACTTAATTGTTTCTACCAATGTGTAAATTGTTCTTAAACCCTAAATCATTAATTATTTATAACAAAATTTTAAATTCATATATGCTAGCGTCACTCAATATGAAGTAGTGTAAAAGAGTCTAAGGTCAATATTATCTGTAAAGTAGCGAATACGTTGATTCTTGACTAAACAAACAATGTTAATTAAAAATCCCAAACTTTCAGTTTTATTTATTGTTATTTCTCGTGACATTTAAATGCACACAAACATTGTAAAATCGGATTAATGACCAATGGGTAGATAAACCAAACCATATATATCATATTTATTTTAATATCAAAATAAATTGGTACAAATTGTCGTTCAAAGACCAATTGCCATAGTCAGTAAATAAAATTGATTCTCAAGAATATACATAATTTTGCATTTTTTTGTCTGGCCTGATTCCATGGTACAGGATCCTAAGATAGGTCACTCTAATTAACTGATGAAAAGTATGTTTAATCAAATATTATTTATTGTGCGATATATTTATTGCCTATTAAAATATTGCATGGATATTCTTGAACAAAACAAACCAAAATAATGTTTGCCCATGTCTCATTTTATTGTTTACCAAAAGAATTTGATAGAAACCGAAATGATCAAGCAAAAGGAACATGTTGAAGTTATATTGGCGACTTTTTTTCTTTTCCTTCTTAACGGGCAGCATTTTCCAGTTTCATGTATGGTTACATCTATGTGTAGCGATAATCCTAAAGGACTTGATGATTATACCCGACATGCTATCACTTTTCCAAACCATACTGTTACAAAATTACATGACTTTTGACACTGGGTTGGTTATTCATAATTGATAAAACGTCTTGCAGTTTTTATTAAATAGCAGAATAGCATTCTACATTTTATAATAGGATAATTCATAGATGGCCTTGTGCCAATTGTTGTAGTTTTCTTCCAATGTCTTTAGTTCTTCCGGATATTCAGCTGTTGTTGCCTCCGAAAAACCGTTCCAAAAAATATTACTTGGAATTTGAAAATCGAAGGCAGCAAAAATATTTTTTGGTTTGGAGTGGTACATTCCACTGAACTTTCAACCTACCTAAATATACAGCTATCATGACATTAGACAGCATCATACAGCTGCATCGATTATCTTGGGCACGTCAGTTCAGCCAGCATGAAGATCCTCTAATGCCAACATAACTATAATCTCTTCAATAAATCAAATTTATTAATTTGTGTAATTGTGTTTCAGGGGATGGACCCGAATAATAATAGAAAAACCCTTCGGGCGTGATTTAGAAACTTCGAATAAACTTTCGGCGCATTTGAATCAACTTTTTACTGAAAGCCAACTATACCGAATAGATCATTATTTAGGTAAAGAAATGGTACAGAATCTGATGACGCTCCGTTTTGGAAATCGAATTTTCAACCCCACTTGGAACAGCGATCATATAGCTTCAATTCAAATAAGTTTTAAAGAACCTTTCGGGACTGAAGGAAGAGGTGGATATTTTGATGAATTTGGTATTATTAGAGATATTATGCAGAACCACATTCTACAAATTTTAACGCTTGTTGCTATGGAGAAGCCTGCGTCTATACAACCAGATGATATAAGAAACGAAAAGGTAAACATTTACATTCATTTAGTTAAAGGTGTCATATTCCATCAACTGTTCTTATACCTTATAGAAAGTAATATTTATTTTCCTTTTATAAAACATTTCAGCAGGCTGTGGCGAATTTTTTTTTTCTAGTTACACGATTTACATACTCGTATTCAAACTGATTTTAATTCTGGGCTGCAACAAGAAAAAAGTTACTTGTTCCAGTTGCCAATAGGTATGTTTGAAGATGGAGTTTGGCATGTAAATGTGGTTGTGTGTTAATCGTTACAATGAAAGTGGAGTTGTTACAGAACATCCCTTAAAATTCAAAAATCGTCCTGTTCAACAAACAGTGTAAATTCGAGGAGATGGATATATTTTCAACAATTTACATTGGGAATTTCAAAACCAGATAGCACCTTTATTTTTTGGAATTTGTCATTTGCGCTTAAGATTTTAGTTTTTTAACGCTTTTTAGCACATGTAAATATAATTCATTAATTAAAAATAAATTAGGCTGTGTATCATCTTTGAGTAATAATTTACCAAGTATATAATCTGGATTTATTTTTTAGGTAAAAGTATTGAGGAATATCCCTCCAATTCAACTTAAAGACGTAGTTTTAGGCCAATATATAGGAAATCCTCAAGGTGAAGGCGAAGCTAAATTAGGATATTTAGACGATCCTACCGTTCCAAAGGGCTCTGTTACCCCAACATATGCATTAGCTGTTCTTCATATAAATAACGAAAGGTGGGAAGGAGTGCCTTTTATACTTAGATGTGGAAAAGGTACAGTATGACATGCACATAAAGCAAACATTTTCAAACACCCGGTACCTACAGTGAAAACAGTTTTTTTTAATTCACATGAATTGTTTAATTTTAGCTTTGAATGAAAGAAAAGCTGAAGTGAGAATACAATTTAAAAATGTTCCTGGTGATATTTTTGATGGCAAACCTAAGAGAAATGAATTGGTAATTCGTGTTCAACCTGGAGAGGCGTTATATGTTAAACTTATGGTCAAGACTCCAGGTATGGCTTTTGATATGGAAGAAACAGAGCTAGACCTCACTTATAGCAACAGATATGCGGTATGTTCATCAGAGTCTTTTCTCAGTTTTTGAATTGCCTTTTTCATAATCTTGAATCCTTTCTTTATAATTTTTAAAACTTTTTTTGTTTTCTTATTAAATAAACGTGTCTCGACTACCAAGATCATTGACACAATGACATTGAATATACAGTGTACATATTAGGTGTGTTCTGTTTGACTGAGATCTCAGCTCACTTCAGTTGAAGTGATCTGAGATAAAGGGATGTGAGTAAGCACCAAAAAGAACGAACTACTCAATTGAGTAGTTCGCGATTTGCCGACGCATGCGTGAATAAGAGATATATAAACATATAA
>CAJUYH010006656.1:1177-13933 GCA_910591685.1 Galerucella tenella | reverse complement strand
TGGGTTAGGTTGGGTAAGGTCGGATCAGGTGCCCAGTATATTTGTGCGTGCAAAGAAGACGACGTATGATGCTCTAAGCAACTTTATATATATATATATATATATATATATATATATATATTATATAAGGATACGAATAAGGAGATATTGGAGGAAATAAGAAGTGGAATATACATATATATATATATATATTCTCTATCTCTAGTCAACGTTCTCTCCTTTGCTCTTAAATTATACTGTTGATATATATACCTATAGGTCTTCTACTTCTCTACTTCGTCTTCTCGACCAGCCTCCCACGCCCAAACAAAAGTCTTTAAGCCTGTAGAATACTGAACATGATACCCCATTTACTTGTCTATATACTGAAAAATTTTCAAGTCCCATCATGAGGCCTTAGTCCCACATTGGTTCTCTTACAATAGACCGTGTCATGGAGTTATGTAACCGCTTTTCTTCCTCACTCTCTCGCTCTTTCATCTTGTTCATTTGATAATCGCATCCATTTCAATTCTTGATATCTTCCTATATACATATATATATATATATATTTCGTAAAGATCGAAATTCCGACCCCCTTGAATGTGTGGCTGACTGGCCCAATTTTCAACAGAGATTTTAAACATGTTGGGTATATGTTTGATTTGAGAATGGATTTTTCGGCATCCAAAAGACTGAACTCAACGAAAATTGGATATGAAGGTGAATGTATATGTGGAACAGAAGACAATATAGTGTTGATGATTATGGTGGTAATGATGATGATGATGATGATGACGAGAGAGGCACCATAACGGACGTCGTGATGATGCGTGACAATTCGAATTTCGGCCGCAATTACCTTTGTGAAACAAGCAACCTGGCACAGTGCGAAGGAGAGAGAGCGAGAGAGAGAAATTATGTGATGATGAGAGGAAGTAGCCGAAATCACTTCGGAGTCAACGTCCATTCAAGCTTTCCGTTCCTCTTCTTTTTTTCTTTCTTTCTTTCATTTTTTTTTTTTTTTTGGCTTGATTCTTTTTCTTATTCGTTCCTCATCTTCATTTTACACTCTTTCTCATCCTCCTCTTCATCTTCTCTCAATTTTTTTTTTCCTCTCTCTCTTTTTTTTCTTTTCTTATCTTCCTTTCGGGTCCAGACCGACACGAAATTACATCTAGCGAGAGCGTAGTAAATGCTACCGGTTAATATATAGAGTCTCTCGCCTCTCTCTTTGTTCCTCTTTTCGTATTTGTTGTTTTTTCCCTCTTTTTTTTTTGTTCTGTTTATATTTTTATTTTATTTTCGTCAATTCATCACTGTTACGGCAATCTTCATATTTTTATTTTACCTCTAATATGTATCATACATATGTAGATGTATATCCGAATGAATAGCCACGTACATAAGACCCTTTTTTGTTTTTTTTTTTTTTTTTTCTCTATTTTTGGTGTCGCGTGGCGCTTTTCAATAAAAACAATTGTTAAAAAAATATTAAGTAAAATAAAAAATTGACATTCTGGATTATACCAACGTCTTTATATAGTAAAAAAAAAATTTTTTACAACATGAATACATATATATCTGTATGTGATGTTTGATGGGTCCAAGAAGATGCTTGCCGCTCGTAAATCTGTGGCTGAACCTCATCACCGACGACTACACTCATTCCCACTTGTTTTCTTCTCGCTTTTACCTTTGTCATCGCCGTTTCTCGTCTCTTACAAGTTTTCTCGGGCCTTACCACTATCTATATACTCATTCTGTTACTTTTTTTATTTTTTTCTCTTTTATTAATTTATTTATTTATTTTTTTCTCATTTCGTTTCGGATTTTTTTTTTCTTTATTTTCCCCCGCCACACTCAACCACCTCTCACTTCAATGTTCCTTGTGGCGCGACTAACGAATATGGGGCCCCGCGGGGCCTACCACTGAATACCGAGACGGTAGCCGAATCCCTGGTTGGAAATTGAGTAGCTATAAAATTAATTATCTGACGTGCTTTATCGTGTAGCCGCCGGATATGCGCAGGAGTTTTACATATGTATATAGTCCTGTATAGCAATATAATCCCGTTGAAAAAAAAAAAAAAAAAAAACAAGAAAATTACCCCCTTCATATATAGACATTTTCTCCCATAAATAATTTTAATTTTACATTTTTGCATACATATTTTTTCTTTTTTATTTTCCCGTTATCAAAACACTGTAACATTGATTAATAAAATATTTTAGTGGCAACTTCTTGGCTACTCGTTTATAATTCAAATGAAGAATATAAATAAACACATACATACACATATATATGTATATCATGGTGGAGTTATGTGTGGCCAGAGAGAGAGTAATTAGTAAACGTGAAACAATTTGTGTGTATAGCCTGTGGCCGCCAACGTGGACGTGTGTTGAACACGCAGGAAGACATTGCTCTTTCCACACACGCTCTTGCTTTCTTCCTTCTTTCCCTATATACATATATATATATATATATATAAATGTATGTACTCAGGCATAGGGACAGGTGGCTGACTGGTCGTCGAGTGGAGCAAGAGAGTTCACGAGTGATAGAGAGAGAGAGAGAGACACACAAGACCCCGGGAGCATGGGAACCTGACTTTGGGGGCAGCATCCCTAGGAAGTTGAACGCGCGATTCATCCCCGCTCACTGCGTCTCACATCCATTTGGGCCTTATGACTCGTTTCCTCTCCTATGCTAACCGTGAATGACGCAATTCACAAATATATTTTTTCTATATGTAGGAACGTGGAGTGGTAGCGGTAATCGAGGAAGGAAAATGAAAAATATAGGGGTCGAATAGAGAAGTTTTTTTTTTTTTCCTTTTTTTTTTGAAGATGATGAGTGGGCGGGAGGGGGTGAGGGGGTGAGATGAGAGGGAAGGAAACAGAGTATGCACAAGCTCATATTAGTTTTAGATATATAAATATACGTTTATATTCTATGTTTTATTCTTCATCTCTATTTTACCCGATTATTATCTCTTTGCGTCTCTGTCATTTATTCTGTACACAAATAATATATATAATGGTGAAGACTCATCAGGCCGTGTGATACATGAGCAAACATCGGCATTCAAAAGTAATATATGGGGCTTCAAACTCCTCGGGATCGGCTTTCCATGTTTTATATATATATATATATATATATATATAAAGTACATTTTTTGTGTTTTTTTTTTTTTAATATTATTGTGCGTGTGTACAAAAAGCATCTTATCGGCTTCCCTTTGTAGTTGATACATATTTACAATTTAGCACGTAATCTCAAGTGAAAATACACCATTAAATGTAATTTAATTCATATTTCCATTAATTTTTCATTATTTTCCTTTATATAAGAGTAATTTTGTATTTAAAATGATTTTTGTTCTCTTGTTTTTTTTTTTCTGCTTTTCATTTTCACTTATTCATTGTGGCAATATATATTTACAATAGATAACAATCAAAATGTATATTGTGAATGGTGTTTAATGAAAAGTATTCTCACCCTTTAATATTCTATCGACTTGCGATCGGTAAAAGATGGTGGCGCTCTTTGTAAGTCAGATTGCATCGGTTTGAATTAATATAGCCAACTAATGACGATTAGGTGTAGGTATATTGTCGGCGTTCGCCTCTGTGCTATTTCATCTTTAATTTTTTCTTTCTTTCTTTTTTTTTTTTTATTCCACCGCGCGGTTTTTTTCTTTCTCCCACACTCGAAATTAAAGAGCGCCCCTGGGGTCCGTCGCGCGTTTACCTGCACACCGCCGAAGGGTGGTCCCGACATCTGGTCAGATTCTATTTCACAAACCGAGTGATCGAGTGATGAAAAAAAAAAAAAAAAAAACAGAGGAAGACGAAAAATAAAAATGAAATAAAAAAATTGTACTGCGCTGACGAAGAAAACGTGAAAAAAAATTGAAGCATATATAATGGCTCCTCCCCCTACTTTCTGCCTGTTGCTCTGTCATACGCTGCTGCGCCTTTTGGGCCTTATCAAATAGAAAACAGTGTGGGAACGATCTATTGCTCCATCCGGCGTTCACTTTTTTGTTTTCTCTTTTGTCGCTGTCTATTTTTACTCCCCCATAATATTGTTGAAACAAAAAAAAATTCGAGTTTGTTCAGCTTCCATGAATTATTGAATGGTAGCGATGGGGAGAGAGTAAAAAAAGATGATTGAAGAGAAGGAAAAAAATAAAAAATTACAGGTACTTAAAAGACTTTGAAGCCGGATGAATTAATTGTGATGAGTTAAAGTCAAAAAAAAGGAGAAAAAAACGTGTCGATTATAATCATTGAACGAGAGGAGGAGATGTGGTGAAAAGAGTGAGATGAGAGGGGGGGTATTGAAACGACAAAAAACCGGAAATAATATGGTCGTCAATTGATTTTTTGCGCGAAATATTCGCCGCGAAGGACATATACACCAGCGAGCGTGTGCCAGGCACGAGTACAAAAGGGGCCCCTGTATATATATATATATGTAACCCCTTCGAGCTTTACAGCGTGCGCGTGCCGTCGCGCCTTTTTTTACACAAACTGTGGAAAAAAAAAGAATAATAAAAAAACCTCGAAGAATCCCAAAAAATTGTGGTACACGCGGTACACGCACGAGAGCCCCCTTTCCAAAAAAACGTATATATATATATATATATATATTGCTATCGAATAGGGGCTAGGTGAGGTAAAAAAAAAAACCCAACGTTATTTTTCCGTAGATCGTTAAATCTACTGTATGGCACGCGTGCAACGGATATTTTTTTTTTTTTTTTGTTAACGCTATATATCTCAAAAAATCCAAGGCAAATTTATGACAGAATTTTTTTTAGAAGCATGGAAACGAGGAGAGGAAGGCTGTTCTATAATGCCCAGTGGGCCCGTATATATCCATATATGTCTGTGTCGTCTCCCTTGTGGAAAGCTGCAACGTTTCACGTTTTTTTTATTCACCTATGATCACACTGGCGCGCGCTATCCACCCCTCTGGATGTACCAGCTAAAAAGAATGAGTGAAGGAGGGGAGGCCCAAAAATAAAATGAAATAAAAAAAAAGACGGAAAAGGAGCGTATTTCCTTCCCTCGATTACGAAAAAAAAAAAAAAAAAAAAAAAACTCGTCCGCTCGACCACGCGCCACATGGTCCGTTTCTTCCCGTTGTTTTTTTCGCTGTTTTTTCGCCGTCTAATATTTTTCGATTGAACGGTGTGTTGTGGATCCCGTGGACCCTATGTATGTCCGGTCGGGGCCCCCCCTCACGAACCCAATTGCATAAGATTCTTTTACTAAAGAAATAAAGGACTGTGATGAAAAAAAAAAGAAGAAAAAAAATTGAATGAGAAAAAAAAACGTGGAGTTTTATTCAAGAATTTGCCTAAAGGCCTCAGCCGTTGGGCCCAATTTCAATAGATGTACCTTGATGCCCCGTCCATCCCCAAAAATCTCGGGCATCATGTGAAAAAATTCTCGAAATAAGATTCAATATTTCCCAAATAATATTTTTGTATTGCTTAATATGTATACCACATATGTGTACACGCTATTACGTATATGAAGTCTTTTGTCGTTAGGATCAAGCGACCGTTTTCACGATGTGGGAGTAAAGGGCCCTAATATATAGGGCACACTTTTCCCATTTTCTATATATGAACATATGAAATGGTAGAAGATGCCGAAGAATACAGTTTTCGTTTCTTTTATATTTTTTGATGGCGCGTAGACATCCAGTCAGGGCATCAATACGAAATTTGCACACTTAAACGGATTACAGATGTTTTCTGGGTGTCATGGACAATAAGGCCCCAAAATACTTGTACCGGCAGAGGGGAGCCAAGTTGACGTTCAATGAGGATTTTCGGGAGCTGTATAGAGATGGCAAAGCCGAGCCAATATCCACACCAACACCCGCGTTTCATACATATATATATATATGAAGAGGTTCAGCATGAATAATCTGGCGACTAATGCGGAGGCCCAAACTTTTTGATCCGTGGCAACGCGACTTTTTGTTGAACACCCGATGACTTTGATGGGTGTTTTGTATTTCAGACATGAATTCCACCGTGACATCACATACGTCTCATCTTTTCAATAAATAATCTTAATAAATTTTGGGCCTTGAGTAAAAAAAAAATTTTAATACTGTTAACTAATGAACAATAAAATTTATGCAGCGAGTCTATAAATCGAGGTGTGAAGAGCGAGTGACAGGAGAGGACTTGAATGAAGATATCCATGTTTCGTCAACACAATAACCTGTGTCGCGCTCGTTGTGACGACACTGACCCAGGTGGCCTCTTTTCGGGTCCGGCAATATTTCGACGCTTGACCACCCCCGTAGTCTGACCGCGCGCTGAAACATCAAACGGCGATCTTTACTTTACTCTGTTACTCCGCCTTCTTTTATGTATTTATTTGTCTGTTTGTTTGGACAATTCGATACGCTTGGATCGGTGCACACGAGTGATGACCCGAAATTCGGCCCAAAGTCCCAAAATATACTTGAAAAACAAGTGTGTCGAAATAATACCTTTTTATGTCTCGTATTTCACTTCGACTTTGTGAGAGATGACGAGAATTTTAGTAACATTGTATTGTGCTGGAAGTTAATAATTGCCAACGATAAATCAGCGGCAATTGGATGATGATCCGATTGGTAGTATATATATGAATTGAATTTGTGAGGAAGTAAAAAAAAAAATAGCTTCATAATAGGACCCGGAAAGAAAGAAGACATTGACATGCCAGAGTCAAGTTGCTGATTGGCGATAGACGCGGGGCGAAAAACAGTACGAGTGAGAGAGGGGAAATTGAGAGAAAGAGTGTGAGCGACGAAGGCCATGGGGGCCTTATTGTAGTTGGCGCGTGGGCAAAGAGCAAAGGTAGGAAAAAAAAAACACCATTATGAAAAAAGGGAACGAGTCGATCGTGCGCAGGTACGGGAACGCAAACGTCGATGTAATCAATGAAACTGCTAACCAGACGCGAGAAAAAGAAACGTCAACCCTTTTTTTTTCTCTTTTTTTTCGTCATTGACAATGGCCCAACAATGGGAACCTTACCAAATTTCTTTTTTTCTTTCACGCTGTCGTGACATTCTATCTCGCTTTCTCTCCACTACTGAAAATTGCTTCACCTGTATATTGACGACCCCTTAATATTTTGATAGCTCAATACAACCGACAATGCTATCGACCCAAATCTGTGGTCCCCAAAATGAGAAAAACAGAGAAACCCCTTTTTCAATTGTAGTTCAATACACAAATTGGTTCGTGGCACAGACAAAAAGGTTGTGGAGTAAATGGTGGTAGTGGAGATGACAGAGATCACGTGAAATATTTTTTGGGTCCTATACTAGTGTAAACGACGACACAACCCTTTCTCTATTTTTTTTTTTTTCTTCATTGAACCCCTTTCACTCGGGGGCTCGTGCTCTGGAAAGGTGTTACAGATCGGAAAAATATCAAAGGATTCGAACGAGTCAAAGAACTGTATCGATCCTCGATGTTTTCTCAATGAATAGAGGAGTTGTTGGTATATATGTATGTATGTGTATGTTTATGAAGAAAGGGTTCGGGTAAAGCCGACTATACGGCCCAAAGATTTTGGGTGTTTAGTGGTCCATGACACGCGAGCTTATAGTCCCCTTATTTTTTTCATGTTTTTTTTTTTTTTTCTTTCAACAAGCCACACACACGCACACATCGCGCATTCGACATCCATATTTTCATCGAGATATTGTATTTTGTTCATATACAATTACCCTGATGGTGTTATTGTATGACAGGTGATTTTTATTTTCATTTCATTTTTGATTTCATATGTTAAGTGTATATTATATATAACCATTTTAATAACCATCGTTGTGTATGTGAAGAGTCTTGAAAATGTTTCTGCATCAATTATAAATGAACAGGTGTGGGCCAGTGGGAAAAAGTAAGGAGTAAAGAGGGGGTATATATATTGATTAATTGACGTAGCCCACTTTCATAGATCTCGTCCAAATTTTACCCAGCCTCAATTTTCGTTTTTTTTTTTTTTTCTTTAATAAATATTTAAGCAGTATTTTTTGTTATTTTCAAACTCTCACCAACATAATCTCATACGATGATACAGAGTTAACGGACCCAATTCACGTCGCTTCACTAAAACTTTTTCATAACGTGTAACTTTTTCTTTTCTTTTTTTTCGCCTCCGACTCCCCGACTTTGTAATCCCAGATGATCTTTAGCCGCTGCAGTTACTGATCGTGCTCAATTATTTCCTCTTAACACGATATTTACTCTTTTTTTTTTTTTTCTTTTTTTTTTGAGGGCCCCCCCCCCCCCCATACCAGTCCCAATGTTTTTCATACAGTTTTTTTTGTCTACTTTGTCCAAGACAAATAAGCTCAACAAGACGCAGATGAAATGTGATGTGGTGGTGCAGGTCTCACTGTCCGAGAGAGATTGTTTGTTCGTGATCAGGAGGGGGGGAATATGGTCACCTGGAGTCCGAATAAATGTGTAGGGAAGAAAAAGCGCGCAGTGAGTGGGGGGGGAGCTCTCTGGCATTTGGGACTCCGCCCCAGTATATGCGAGTACCCACACGATGACGGACCCCCATGGGTTCCCATGACCTTACGTGGCCTCGTGTCCTGCAGTGTGATACAACTGTGGGGGAATTTCGCGACCTTGGTGACCAAGAGGTCATGCATATGCTCATGCAAAATACGCGTCTCACGGTAGTGGGCCCAATCTTCTCCGCGCGGAGATGAAAATATGACGTGTCGGCATGACGATGCATGGGCCTTTCCGTATATTCAAATAAACCCCCTCGACAAGCGGATAAAGAAACCACCTTCTCTTCCCCTATTATATACATAGTTCATCTTTTCTTTTTTTTTTTTTTTTCGGCTTCTGCCATTTTTAGTTTATGTCGCGAGCCGTGAGATTTTTCCTAGATATTTTTTCAAAGTAAGAGAGAATGATGGAGACTGGGGTGAGGCCCAGCCGAAAACTCTTGCCAACTGACGGTGAAAAAATAATGTAAAAAAAAAAATTTGGCCGTTACCATATGGAGAAAGAGAAGCGAAAAAAAAATGTATATATTTCTGACCGTTGAAAACCTCAATATTGACCTAAAGTGAAAGTCGAAAATTAAGACATTTTGTTGTTATTTTTTTATTTAGTTTTTTTCTTTCTGTATTATAACAGACTAACGAATGGTGAATTGGTAGGTATCATCGACAACTTTATAATTCTACGGTTTCAATTTTTTCTTTTCATTTCTTTGTCGTTTCTTTTCATCATCGTCAATCGAAGTTTTTTTTTTTATCTAAATTCATACTGACCGTTCATGACCTCCGATTGGCGCCTGACCTTTTTCAAGTCTTGTTTTTTCCGTGAAAACCGACGATAGATTCATATTTCCCCTTGTAGTAATTTATTTTTATTTTTCTCGTTATCGGTAACGAGCCTCGATAGAGATAAAGATTTGTTTTTTTTTTTTTTTATTTTATTTCGGGGAAATACGTTGACACAGACAAATCTCAGCATATCGGAGATTTGTCCATACGTTATATGACAGATATAACCTTTAATACGCAGTGTCTACTGCCAGCAATAAGTTCTTCTACTGTATGGAAGAGTGCGGAGGGTTTTAGAGATTACCACGTACAATGCAATTACGTTAGTGCCTACCGCTAGTAAGAATAGGGCCCAATAAAATATTTTACGACTCTTTACGTCGTACAATCTCAGTGGGGTCTTAACACACAAATAAAAATAGAGGTAGTGAGAGTGGGGACGATGAAAAAAAAGGGTGGGGGATGCGGCTCGAGAAAGCAAACAAAATATTCTTGGTTTCTTTACTACTTTTATTATCATTTGAAATAGCTTAAAACGGACAAGTACCCATTACTGCATAATCCTTAGGGACTCATCAACGTACGCACATCTTTATACCTCAATAACAGAACCAATAAGAATGGCAATGGGTATATTTGGGATATATTAAAATGGGCCTTCGGTAAGGTAAGTTGTGAAAGGATTAAAAAAAAAAATGGTCAGTGTTGACCGGTGAAATTTTTGGGCCCGTTTACCATTATAATGTGAAATGCAGCAATAAAACATCAACCCTTTCCGCGCGTATACAACCCAATAGCTCAGCATCTGTAAACTTTTTTTTTTTTATATGTATTCTTTTTCTCTGTATCGTTTAGATTTGGGTCCACGAGGTGCCTGAGAGCCTTTCGTCAACGTGGGCTCCAACCCTTTCGACTTTGGAAGTAAATTTTTTTTTTCTTAATTTTTTTTTTCGTTTAATGTTTATCTCTCTTCCGCTCTGGTTCTCAGTTACTTTACAATTCCTTTCTCTCACTTGCTCGGTACCTTGTCGTCGTGTTCACGCTTGACCCTTTTTTTTTTCTGATAGCCTTTCTGAAAATATGATGAACCAACTGAGAGTTGATGCGCACCCATTATTGTAAGCTCGTCGAATGGCTTAACTTGTTTAGTGTCTTTTTTTTTTTGAACGAAATTTTCGTCTGTACTGGAGTTTGACAAACGGGGAAGTAAAGTGCCAAATTCTCCAGTGAGACATTGAACAACAACAAATAAAAATATTTTTTTTTTTCTACATGTCACCCGGAGTTCGTTGAAATATTTAAGTGTCGTCACGATACACTCTGGCCCCACCGGCGAAGTTGACGAGAAATATTTTTCGAAAATTACTTAGGGTTAAATGTGTCGGGTACACTTTATCCATAGTATAAATATTCCTGTTTTATATTTATTGCAAAGTGAATGGGATAGAAAAAAATACACTCGAACATGTTGAAAATTCATAAATATATATATATATATGTTTTTTTCTTTCAGTGGAAAACAAACAAAGAAAAATAGAAGAGAAGATTAGATGAGTGTAAAAAGTGCAAGTCGAGTGGTCTTTTTTTTAGACACTGATTTTTATACTGTACACTAAGGGCATCAACACCGATCCTTTCTTCTGCCTTGTATACTCCTGTATAGGTACATAATACTGAGGACATTCTTTCGTCCTTTGCTTTATTTTCTTTTTTTTTTCTATTGGCAGGAATCGCGCGCACGAGTAAACACGAGTTTATCGAGGTAGGAGATCGATTGGCTCGAATGCATATATAGTTGGTGTGCGGTTTTCGTTGTGTTTCCCAACTGCGCGCATATATGTATACATAGAAAACATCAAGTGAAAGAGAAAAATATATATATATATTTTAAAAAAACATGAGTCATCGACGTGAGAATGTTTATTTGTATATGTATGACTTTTCGTATATATATAAATTTATCAACATCAATTTAAAAAGTGGCACCAGTATATACAACTTTGTGACATGCATTTCTGATTCATTATATATATATATATATATAAGACAATCCCTTTCACTCACCGTCACCAATAAACCCAAAACAACGAAAAAAAAAAAGAACGATAATTGAATTATTTTTCATAATTTTTTTTTATTTCGATAATATTCGAAATTTTTATTAAATCATCACACGAATAAAAAATTAAATCTTTTACACATTTTTATTATGTAAATTCATCATTTGCATTTACAACCGAAGCCTCGGCAATCGTGCGAGAAAAGATAGTAAAAAAAAAAGAAGATAGGTTGAAAAGAAAAGAAACGAGAGATTAGTGTTAAATAGAAATTTGATGACGATCTATTCGATCTCAATCTCATCTTCAAAACTTCATCATCATCATCATCATCATCATCAGCATCATCTTCTATTCCCTTTTCTCACTTTCTATCTGTCTATCTATCTATCTTAAACTCTATTTCTCTCTCATTCTTCCTTCCGTTTTTCGTTTTCCCTCTCAGCCATCTGTTCATATAAAGTGAAAAATTCCCCTGTCTCGTACTACCAACAAAATCTCGCCCAGCGTCCGGGATCCCACGGGCATCGGGTGAGCTGTTGCTGCTGCTGCTGTTACTCTTACGTTTGCTGTATGCCAACCACCACGACGTCATATAGCGAGAAAAATCTGAAATTAAGTCTCTGAGCGTGAACCAAAGCGACGATGATGACTTTCACGTCAGAGGGAGTTGAAAAGGGAATAGAAGCGATCTAGCGAGAGAAGAAAAAAAAGTGTAACGAGGAACGCACATGAGAGAGAACGAAAGCAAAGAAAAGAAAATAAAAAAATAAAAAAGATAGAGAGAAATAGAAACTAAAGGGGTGAAGATAGAACCATTTCACTATGGGTTATATATAGGGTAATGCGAAAAATCAGTCACAAGAAACATTAATCTCCCTCGTTTGAATGAAAAAAAAAAAAAAGAGAAGACAACAAAATAATATGTAGACGCAAAATATTTGCATATCAAGTTGCAAATGTACATTGGTGCGAGAGATTTTAACATTTTTACCGCACTAATCGATCACTCACCATATTCACCTTTACCGTATTATCAAAGTCACTTGGTAGTAAAATCAAATGAAAGAGTGAATATAAATAAGAGGGACCCTATTAAAGTTCGAATGAGAGAAGGAGATGAAAAATATTGCGATAGAGCCAAAAGCCCTCTTTAACCCGGCCGCATGCTCGAAGCCTCGATCATTGTCATTCAAAACGACGTCGTGAATTGGACGGTTGAAATTAGGGCGCCCATAACAGCAAGCACCGAATGAACGAGATAGAAGGAGAGAGAGCGAGAACACGAGTACATGTTGGAAGAAACGTACCAATATATACGAGCAACAGCAACTACTCGCTTTAAGGGAGGCTGACGGTATGGTGGGGGGGGGG
>CAJUYH010006655.1:0-19548 GCA_910591685.1 Galerucella tenella | reverse complement strand
GATAGGTCGCTGCATTTAGTCCAGCGCAAAGTGGAATACGGTGGGTTCGAGATATCTAATTTTTTCGCGAATATCTTGTTTAAAGGATTTAAGTCGTAGCTAGTTCAACGTAATAGAGTGCGGAGTGCGCGGGTTTCTGTATATTGTTGACAATTATTATATAAACTGTGAACTATGGAGGTGGTCTTCAATTGCATTAATATAGAGAAAAAGATAGAATTAAAAGCCATTTTACCAGATAATACTATTGGAAAAACTTGTGTAAGTAGAGGAAAAAAAAACTATACACTTAAATTAAGTAGATATTTAGCGGACGAAGGGACGGAGACAAAAAAATTTGCAGAGCACCTTAAAATGTTTACCACGAGCCTCCAATGATTTCTGTTGATACTCAAACTTATATTTTATTGCTGCCAACTCTTATTTGCCATCTTTTGATACTGGTAATGAATTATTGAACCAGGATATACGATATGGTAGAAGTTCTTCCAAAAAAAAAATGTTGTAACAAGGATACAGTTTATTGGGTGATTCCAAAGTGAGGGTCAGGATACGTGTTTGCCGGAAGATTAAATGCTTTATAGCCCAGTCAGAAAATTTTAAATAAGAGACATAGATATTGATACGAGATAATATCGGAACAAAATAGAATAGAACTGATTTTAAGCTAGTGTCGGGTTTTTTTAAAGTTTTAAACTAACTATGTGCTGATTGAATCTGATGTCATTCATCTTGTAAGAAGGTCTCTAGCCACTTGTCTATAGGGCATGTCCAAGACAGTTGACAATACCTTGGTGGTAAAACAATAAACAATAAACACGATCAATAATTATCAAACAACAAACAACTATTAACCTTTATTATACAGGGTGTACCAATCTTACGACAAACTTCTGTATAAGGGTTATTTTAAGAGATATCAAAAAATGTTATTAACAAAAATAGTAGATGGGCTGAAGGTCCATATTTTGAAATTATATCGAACTATACAGAGTGATGCATAACTCCGTTACAAACCAAACATATGATTTATCAAATGGGAACCCTTGTATATTATACCGAATTCGGATTGGTTACATGTTTTTGGAGCTTTTGATATGAGGCTTTGCCACGTTATACAGTGTCCTTCAAAAGATATGGACACGTTTATGTGAAAATCGTAGGTAAATCAACGCTCTATAGCTTGTTGTAGGTTGAAGAAAAACAATGTATTTTGCCAAACAGAGTTTGGTAACATGATACCTACAATATCTCCGTATCCCATTAAATTTCAATTATATTCTTTCTTATATACAGGGTGAACGGAAACTCGAACCTGTCATTTTATTTCTTCTTTAATAATAATAATATAATAATAACGTTTATTTGCAAAAGAAAGGAAAAAAAAGTTACAATGTAGCAACACCAAAATACAAAAAATACAAAATATACAAATAAACATGAAAAGGACACAAAAGTATTTCAAATACTTGTTTGTGTTAAGATAATACAAGTTTTTTTTTTTTTTTTAAACATTACATTACATTACATTTCCTTTCGAATGGAACATTTTATAGCAAAAATATTTATTGTAAACTATTTTTATTGATCTATTATGTGAAAGCAATAAACGTTGAATGTAACAAAAAATCCTATCCTAATTAATGATAAATTTTAATGAATAATTTATTCTAAACAAAACTAGCTAGCAAAGTATAATTCTAACCGTAATATTAAGCTGAAGGTTCAAAGTGTTCACCGTTAACATCAATGCAATGCTGTAAGAGGGGGCCCAACTGATTGGCCAGCTCGGTCACCCCATTTTAACAAAAGTATATTTATTTTTTTCGGGTCTTGTAAGGAATAAGTTTATAAAATCCCCGGCTATTAGAGATGACATGAAAAGGATAATTAGTGCAGCATTTCGATCAGCTGAAGTTGATATGCTGAGAAATGTTAGTCAATCATTTGAACTATTCTGCAGCATTGCATTGATATTAACGGTGAACATTTTGAACCTTTAGTTTAATATTACGGTTGGGATTATACTTTATGTGGCTAGTTTTGTTTAGAATAAATTGTTTATTAAAATTTATTATTAATTAGGATTTTTTGTTACATACAACGTCACATTATAGGTCAGTATAGTTATATTTTACAATAAATATTACAAAATAACTGTGTTTTTATAAACTTTGGGTATAGGGAATGCTTGACAAAAATTAAAGTTACATAATCGAATATTCTATTTTTGCTATAAAATACAGGGTGTTCCATTTGAAATAAGAAAGAAAATGACAGGTTCGAGTTTCCGTTCACCCTGTATACAAGAAAGAATATAATTGAAATTCAATAGGATCCGGAGATATTGCATCATATTACAAAACTCTGTTTGACAAAATACATTTTTTTTCATTAATGTACAACAAGCTACAGAGAGCGTTGATTTACCTACCGATTTTCACATAAACGTGTCCATATCTTTTGAAGGACTCTGTATAACGTGGCAAAATCTTATATCAAAAGCTTCAAAAACATGTAACATATACCGAAGTGTGTCGTAAGATTGGTACACCCTGTATATTATTAAATATGCAAGCTCAACAATTAAAATAACTTAAAAAGTACACTGGAGCAAAACCAACTAAACTCAAACACGATCTATCATTATAAATCGACATAACCTCACTATTAAGTACCACGTGTTCTGAACGCTTTGCTTATTGTTTTACCACCAGGCTGTTATCAAAATAGTTTGTGACGTCACGTGGACATGCCCTATTTATATTTCGGATTTGGCTATCTTCAACTAGCACTTATCTGTAACATTAAGTTATAGTGTGGAAGCTCTCTGACTCTGACTAAATGTTAACTCTTAAAATAACTGGCCCTAAGATTGTTGAAGTAAACTGTACAATAGTCTAGCATTGTTAGTTCAAAAAATTGAATCAACCTCTTGTTGATGATATATTTTTTTTTCTTAAAATCAACTTGATATTTCTGGTTTCTGACTGGGCTATTAATTTTCAGAAAGAATGTAACAAATTGGGATGGTCTCCACGCACATCCAGCAACATAAGAAGACCGACGAATAGAGGGATGTAGGACAGGAAACGTCAGTGATCTGAATCAATTTTACGATGTACATAATAAACTGATATTTGTATATGTTTCACATCAACTCAAATAAACATTTCTGGTAATCAACGGTGACTTTTGCTGCATTCTTTCTTGAAAAAATGGGTTTCAGAAGGTTTTAGCAAAGCTTAAAAGTGTAATTTTTATTCACTCGGAGCTACAGTAAGAATTGCCACCGCCATTTTGTAATAACGTGAAAAATCACACAACAAATGGTAGTTCTACCCTTCTATATTTCATCTATGCGACGTTAGATGTTTTCCACGCGGAGCTAAGTCGTCATAAGATGACTTTTGGAACGTATTCGTTCACTTGGATCGCTTAATAATTACATTCACACAAAAATTCCGTTATTAGGTGCCGATACTGTCATTTTATTGTTAATGGTTGTTTAGTGTTAGTAGATAGCTCACACTTGCTACACGTATTGATGTTGCATAAGCTAATGTAATTACTCTACCCTTTCGTTTCATTTTTGTAGTGATTACTTATTTGCAATAGAACTATTTGGCCAACTATTAAGCCATTTTAAACTATTCCAATTTATTGAACAATATTTAGCTCAAGATGATAGTATATTAAGGGTGAGTTGTATCAAACACTTAAACTCGGTTTAATGTTCGTTCCTATACTGTGGTTTAATGATAACCGATGCTTAGACTGTGGCTGATTGATGTATTTATTATCAACCATATGAAAATAAATAGAATAGAAACAAGTACATTAAGCAAGGGAACACAAAAAATTAACAGACTAATGAGAAAAATATAAAGCATAAAGTTGGGCTTGTTCGCATTTTTTTGGAAATCTTAGCTGATGTGTACTGAAATTACGTTACTGGCCAACGTTTGGAGCGCGAGAGTGGGAAGATATTTTATACTCAACCTTTCGATACTGACTGTCTCTGAGACAGTGTGTTTAAGTGTGTTAGTACTTAAGGATTAAGGGCCAGATAAATTTATATCTGGATGGAAAATTACCATTCAAGCAATTCTGTCATTATGGGAAACTCTAAAATGGCGAGGATATAAATTTTTACTTACACGAAATCTCAATCAGGATTGCCTCGAGAACTTTTTTGGCCAAATACGAATTTCAACCCCCGTACAATTTTGTAGCGCGTTTAAAAAGCTATTTTCTCTAAAAAAAATTTATCATTTTGAAGGCACAAACTGTATGGATGACGTAAGCGAAGTTCTTTTAACTATTGGTTCTGAACTAACAAAAGAATGCCTAGAACAGTTCACTTTTCCTACAGAAACTAAAAATGTGCCTTTAAAAGTGTTTACAACAGATTACCAAAATCTATCAAGCCCAGAAGGAAATGCTTTAGTGTATGTTACGGGGTATTTGTTAAGAAAATGTCTAATACAACATTCATGTGAAACATGCTTAAAGTTTGCCCATTCGGCTGATAATTTAATAAACAGAGAAACTTTTTTCTGTAAACTAAAAGCTTACACGACAAAGAAGGATGAATTTAGTGGCTTATGTGTACCATCAAGGGACATTGTTGAGAACGTTATTGCGATGGAAAATATATTTATCGAAAAATTCAATTCTATAGCTAACCAAAGGGGAATTGGTCAGTTTCTTTTGAACGAATTTACTAAATTTTCTTTTCATCATCCATGTAATCAATTTCCTTTTAAAAATTATGCAAGTCTCTACACCAGAGTCCGTATACATATATTTTACTCTCAAATGTATATTGAAAGATTTGAAAGACTATAGATTAAATTTAACACATAAACCAAACTCCAAACTTAGTATTTTACAACATTTATAAAATGTTTTAATAAAGTCCTGCAGCTGCTTCTCTTTTTACTGTTTTAAACTTGTCAATCCAAAAAATACGCGTTATTTAAAGATCAAAATTTAAGATTTAGTGGCCCTATTATTCTGGTGGCTAATGAGTATATTTAATTTAATTTGTGATAAATATCTGATAGATTATCAATAAGTATCACAAAACTACCAAGATGCTGGATAAAAACTGTAAATTGATTCATTAAACTTGATTTTTTATTCATATCCCGAACATTTTTCGAAATAGGTAATTAACATGTAAAAATAAACCTTTGTGATAAAGAATCCTATTAATTTAAATATATATTTCTCTAATTACCCCTGTATAGCTTAAAATAAAATAAGCTCTTCGAACTGTTCTGGTATCTACCGATCTCGTTATTGACAACAAAAGCGAATCGTAAACATAATTTATGAGAGCGGCGTCCGTTTGGGACAGCAACTTGAATCAAACCGCCCTAGAGTGAAATATCTTTATTTTATTATGTAATCTTTGTCTACGGCTAAGCTTCTTAAGTATTTGTTATGGTAATCTTTGTGTTTTACATTCTACAAACAAGCATACATGTTTTGAGATTTTCTCAATTAACATTTCAATCTCTAGTTTATTCCAATACATATTTTTCAACCACTTTAAAACATAACCACAAATTATCAAGGTTAATGACATTCATACGACATTTTCATAGAACATTTTCATCGTGAAATACAATAAATCAAATTGTTGAGAAAATAGAACCTGTTTTATTTTTTTTACAATTTGACAGGGCAGCCAATTTTCAATTTTATACTTAACAATTTGAATTGTTCCAAAAATTGAACTAAATATTGCACAAGAAATTGTCTGATCTAAAATGACCTTAACATCAACTATCATTTCAAATTAAGCCCTTATTACAGTTTTGTACTTATTTTAACAAATTCGTATCTTCTCCAATGGCGTGACTTTTAATGACTGGTCGCTATATTTTGCGACTACTGTTTTTCTACTTAACATACCAATGACTATTTGATGGTTTGAACTGTCATTTAGACATAAATATCTTTGAAAATGTAAAAATGCGCGAATCCAAATGGCGACAATTCTTCGGGCTCATCTTGTAAGTACTGCACAGCAAATTTTCACAACTCAATATATTTGCTTGCTTAAAAAGAAGTAGTTTCATAATCTCATCAATTTTTCTCTACATCTTTATTGCTAATATCATTAAAAACTTAACCGAGTATGAATATATATATATTGAAAATATTTTGTAGGCAAAAGAATCTTATTGTATAGAACAAAAAAAGATCGCAGCGGCTGCCATAGAACAACTGGACAGCATAAAAAAAGTTGTAGAAGAACGAGATACCTTGAGAAAAAAATTAGAATGCTCTCAAGAGGAACTAGAAAAACTTAGGGTACTTTTTTGTTGTTATGCTTCTGTTTGCAGATTCCTTTTTATGTATATTTGGTTTTTATTTTCAGAAAAATATCGCGCAAAGAAATAATTTCGCTTTACAGACTCCATCAAGAGGTGACGCCGAAACAGCTACTTGTAATTTACCCTCAAAACAACAAAAGAACTCTACAGACAATGATATTAAACAATTAGAATTGGATATCGAACAGATGCGTCGTCAAGACATTACTCCCGAAATTGAAGCTAAAGTAATAAGGAAGGAAGTAGAAGTATTAAAAAAATACTGTTCTAAGCTTTCAGTCATACAAAAAGAAAACTATGAACTCAAAGCACAAATATCGCTGTACGAGGATACTTTCGCAGGACTTGGTTACTCACAAGGCATTCCCAACGATATAGAAGAGCTTAAATACAGAGTTGAAGCTGTCAACGATACTAAACGCGAACGAGATGGATTGAGGGAAAAAGTTAAGAAATTAGAAAAGGAACTTTGTTCTTACAAGTATTTACCCGAAGATGTCGAGGTATTTAAGCAAAGATCCTTACTTCTAGACGAAGTTTTAGCAGATAGAGCCAGACTAAGTCAAAGAGTAGAACAACTACGAGGTCTAGATCAAGAAGTTATCGTTTTAAAAAAGAAAGCAGCTAGAGTAGACGAGCTAGAAGATAATCTGATGAGATTGAACAGAGAAAAATCCTCGCTGGAAGATGAAATAGATCAATTGAAATGTAAATTTTCAACTGTTGAAATCGAAGGTTATAACAAACAAGCCGAAGGAGACACGCTAAGATCTAAAATGATTTGTATGGAACACGAAATGGCGACTCTCAGATGCTTTTGTGAAGACAAAGAAAGGTTAAGATTAGAACGAGATCATTTGAAAAATAGTCTGGACGAGTTGATAAGGATGCAAGGGGACTTTGACAATGTGAAAAAGCACATGAAATGTATGGAAGTCTTGAAAGCTGAACGGGATATGTTTAAGTCCAAGTACGAAAATTTGATTGGTTTGGAATGTGAGTGTGATATATTGAGAACTCAAGTGGAAAGAGCAAAATCTATAGAAAAGGAACGAGATTCTTTGGAAAATCAAGTAGAAGATTTGGAAGTTTGTATTGCGGAGCAGGAAAGTGAAATAAGACGATTGGTGTGTCACATAGATTTGCTGGCTAAAGGAAGGGATGAAGAACAGGAAAAGTTTAAGGAACTCTTGGTGCAAATGAGAACAGAAGTTGATAAAAAAGAAAGTTTGATTGCTTCTACCGAGGAAAAGTTAAGCTTGGTACAAAGTGAACTTAAAAATTCCATTCACGGTCTTAGTTCGGAAACGCTGAAATATAAAAACAAAACGGAAAAATTAGAATCGGTAACAAGTGCATTACATCTCGAAATGAATAGTTTAAAATTAAGAAACGCAGAATTAGAAAGTTCTCTTAATATTGCCCATGTAGAAAATCAAAAAATGATACAACACATTATGGGATTAAAAAAAGAAAACGACAATCTTTCAAAGCATCTCAAAGATTTAACTGAAGATAACGTTTTCCTAATACAAAGACTAGAAGAAAAAGAAGACTCGTTGAATACTTTAAGAGAAGTTTTAAAAGATCACGAACCGATTTTGGACGAATTTGAAAAATATCAAATTCTTCGTATCGAATCATCTCGCGACACACAAACCGAAACGAATCCGATTTGTCTAATAACCACGGAATTAGAAATGGCGAAAGAAGAAAACAGAAGACTCCACGAAAAAGTAACTAAAATCAGTAACTTGGCAGGAGATCACCAGCTCCAAGAACTACTCCATCACTCGAAGAGCGCTATAAGAAGAATCTCCTTGGAGTTGAACAAACAATGTAACGAATGGCACAGCTTACAAAACCAGCTAAAAGTTTTCGGATCCGATGATGAACAAGAACATGTCATGAGAGCACCAGAAAACTTTATAGTCAACTATTGTATCTCAACTGGAATTAATACAGACGTAGAAAAGTGGGATTGTATAAAAGCGAGAAGAAGAGGACAAGCCACACAAATAACTGAAAGTACAAATACTAATATAACAATAAGTAGGAATGATGTAGAAGTTGAAAGTTCTTCTTTTATAATACAAGGCGGTAGCTCGATGCCTTCAACGTCTAAAAGTTCCACACCAAAACTAGAAGCAGGTACGATTACCAAAGGTTTAGACGTTGTTTCGAAAGCAGTAGATTCCCCTTCTGCTTCTAAACTAGAAGACGTGCAAAGCGAACGAAGAACTTGTACTTGTGCAAAAAAATTTGTCCGTTCAGCATTCAGTGAAGAAAATTTGAAAAAGAAAAAGGAACACGCCGTCACCCAAAAACCAGAAAAAGTAATTTACGCTACCAAAACAAAAGCTAAATCCGAAGGTGTTCAGTGGGAATACAATATATCCAGATGGAATTGTATGAAGAAACATTCAATGCCGCAAACATCAATTTCAAGAAGTGTCACATCACTTGATGACGTAAAGCAGCATCTATCAACCGCTTCTAATACCAAACAAATTATCTACAGCCATATTACAACGGAAGAATCAATTTTGTGTAACGCAGCTTGTAATAAGACAACAAAAACTACTACCGCTACCCAAGAGAATATCGTTATAGTTTCCACAAAACCAGCAGTTTGTAACGCCGAATGTCAAAAAACCGGACAGACTAGTATTGCTGTACAGCTCAAAGAAGAAGTTAAAAGTGAAAAATGCAACGCAGCTTGTCAAAAATCCCCACAAGTAGCAACAGCAACAACGAAAACAGACACCGTAATAGCCAAAGATGAAGAAGTCGAAACGTTCGAAACAGCTAGATCATCACCATGTAAACATTGTAGAAACCTGGAGGAACGCATACAGATTCTCGAAAAAGAATTAACAGCAGCCAATGAAATGATTTTGAAGCTGCAAGACGAAGCCTGCGTAGGAGCTAGAGCTGTAGCAGAAAACGAAGCTTTACGTAGACATTCTACAGAAGTACAAGAAGTAGCTAAAGATCAAATAGAAGATTTAATAGAACACGTTAAGATGGTTCAAGTTAAAGCGACTACGTTGGAAGATGAAAACGAAAGTTTGAATAAATGTAACTGTAGTTTGCAACTGGAAGTTAGACAACTGTCAAAATTAATCCAAGAGCTTCAAAAGCAGAATAATGAGCTGATAGCTCGTAACGCTGCTTTGGAAAAAGAACTGAAAGATGATTCCGAGATATCCAAATTGCGAGATGAATTAAACAAAGCTTTAGGGGACAATGCAGATATGGAAAAGTTGTTAGCTAATGATATGGTTAGTCGTACTAAGCGAAATACATTACTACAAAATGAGCTGGGATCACTGACTGATCAAAATAAAGATTTAAAGAACGAAATTGATCGACTTAAAGCAAATTACGGAGATTTGGAAAAGAATTTAGCTAACGCACTCGAAGAAAACAAACGATTGATGGGTGAATTGAACAAAACTAAACAGGATTTGAAACAGCTTAGAGAAACTACAGCAGATCTTAGTGAATTGAACGCCTTACGTAATGAAAACGAGAATTTGTTACGGAAAATAAAAGCTCAAACTTTAGAAACTAACGAATTATTGGCTAAATTAAAAACTCCACATGTAGATATACCACCGCTACCGGTAGATATGAAAGATAAAGGAGTTTTGACCACAGTTTGCCAGGATCTGGAAAGTCAGCTGAGAGGTTTGGAGAAAGCCAGAGATATACCGACAGAAGCAACGGAAGATTTGCATAAAATTCTAGCGGAATTATGTAAACGTTTAGGTAAGATATAACGATGGCTTAAAGGCTGATTCATGCAACGTGCATTATAATTACATTTTCATATTATAACTTCACTTAAATTACATTATCACTGCCTAATTAAACCAGTTCATGCAACGAATTAATTATGAACTGACAAGACTGGCAATTGATAAACGTCATATTATTTGAATCGTTTGTGGTTGTGCTAGAAGGTCGGTTATTTGCAATTATTTGGAAGTTATGAGGTTCTCTCAGCAAATTATTAAGAATAGCACTTCCTGGCCATCTCGCCACTATCTCAGGTTTGCTTAACCTGAATCTTTGGTAAAATTCTCCATCTGACCAATTATCAAAATCTTTTATCCTCTGTTCATATATTTTTCGTTTCCTAATGATGGATATTTCCTCATCACTATCGCTCTCGTTGCTGTTATCCTCAATGGCTGATGACTCGGCATCTATTTCCATCTCAAGAGAATTTGTCCACAATACTGACACAACGAACTGAAAACTGTCTTAAATTTTGAGGTTAAAATCGCCTAAAGTCGCGATTGTGTTAACTTTAACTTAAAGTCGACTTGAAGTTATAAAAACTGTTATGAAATCGATTTTTATTTAAAGTTTGCCTTAAAACTTAAAGTAGTATTAAAGTTTGTTATGAAAACAGCCGTCAAAGCTCAAAACTCAAAGCATTGAGTTGACCTTCACATTCTGGCAAATCATCTTGAGCCACAGCTACCTGATAAATTCATTTTACAATTTTAGTTATTGGGCATACGACGTTTTGCACTTAGGCCACCGATAATATTATTGAAGGTCTTTGATTGAATGCTTTTTATTTTTTAGAAGATGCAGAGCAGCGTGCTAAAAAGGCTGAAGAGCTGCTTAGTACGATGAAGGTCAGTGACCCAACGGCTATGTTGAACGATGATTTGAACAAGTGTCGAGCGAAGCTAGCTCAAGTGGAATTGGAAAATGAAAGCTTGAGAAAAGGAAAAGAAGAAATGGATCGCATTAAAGCCGAGTTGGTCAGCAGTAAGGGAGATTATGAGAAACGCTTAAAGGAAATGCAAGAGCTCATTGACAAATTGAAAGCGGACAATGGGAAATTAATAGCTGCTGCTTCAGAAACGCCTGGTGATAGTAACCTGAGAGACGAAATAAATAAATTAAAACAACAAATTGGACAGTTGGAATTGGAGAATACGGGACTTAAAAATAAAGTAGCCGAACAAAGACGCAGCTTTGATAAAATAGATCAACTACAACAAGCTATAGGACAGACCAAACAAGATTTATTAAAAGCTGAAAATGAAATCGAAAGATTGAAAAAAGAATTGGAGAATAGTTTGAATAGTAGAAAAGACGACGGTGATAAAGTGGATAAATTGGAGAAGGAAAGAACTAAAAATCTCACTACTATACAAAATTTAGAAAGCGAAATCGCCAGATTAAAAAAAGAACTTGAATTATCCTTAAGCGCAGCTAAAGATTCTTCATTGGGAACATCGGATTTACAGAAGGAAATAGCAAACCTTAAACTTAAATTAGATCAACTAGAAGGAGATAATTCAAAGTTGAATAAGGAACTGGGAAATGCTTTAGCATCTCTTAAACTTACTAGCGAGAAATTGGAACAAAAAATAAAAGAAAATGAGACATTGGTTCAACAGAATGCTGCTAATGCTGAACAAATGCAAAAGCTTAAATCTCAGTTGGATAAAGCAAATATTGACGCTCAATCAGCAGTTAATGCTAATAAAGAGCTGGAAAGTTTGAAGGATCAAATTAATAAATTACAAGCTCAGAATGCAAAATTACAATCGGCTAGTAAAGCAGAAGGTAAAGTAGAGGAACTAGAAGATTTGGTAGCTAAATTGCGGCAGCAGATAGCCGGTTTGGAAGGGGAGAAGTCTAAATTACAAAAGGATTTTGAAAAATCTAAAAATGAACTTGAGTCAGCGTTGGCAAAAGGTAAAGTACCGGCGGTACCAACGGAACAATTGGGTAAATTAGAAGCAGAAAATGCGAGGCTAAATAAGGAACTGAATACTGCTTTGGATAACTTTGCTAAAGTAAATGCTACAATTTTACAAAATCAAGAAGAGATTAAAAACTTGAAACAAAAAATTGCTCTACTTGAATCCGAAAACGGACAGCTAAAAAAACAAATCATCGATATACAGGACGGATCTAAAGCATCTACTGCTGAATTGGCAAAGCTTAAATCTGGAGAATCTGCTTTAAAACAACGGCTTGCTGTGCTAGAATCGGAAAATTTAAAACTGAAAAAAGACTTGGACGTGATGGCTGCTGATGTTAAAAATTATCTCGCTCAAATTGAAAACCTTAAACAAACCAATAGTAAACAACAGAAGGAAAATGAAAGATTAGCACAAAGTTTAGAAGCTGCAATTAAAGATATTACTCCGAAAGATGAATCTGCCATATGGAAGCAAAAGGCGTTGCAAACAGAAGAAGCTTTGAATAAACTTAAAAAAGATCTCGAATCAGTAATGGATGATCATAGGAAATGTCCGAACACTATTTCTCAGCTAGGCGAAGAAAACGGTAGGCTAAAGAGTAAATTGACAGATTTAGAAAATCAAATGAACAAATTGAAGAATCAGTACGAAGGAGCTATGGGGGATTCGTTGAAAAACGTATCAGCGCTGGAAAAATTGAAAGGAAGTGAAGATAAACTTAAAGGAGTCGTGTCGAAATTAGAAATGGAAAATTCAAAGCTACAAAATGATTTGACTGTGCTTAATTTAGAATTGGGGAAGATGGACTCGTTATTGAATAAAACCAAAGAAGAAGCAGTTAGTTTGAAGCAGAAAAATGCATCGCTGGAAAGCACGGTTATAAAACTTAAAAGTGATTTAGATTCTGCTTTGAGTGAAAAAGATAAATTGCAAAAAACACTTAACCAATTAATGAATGAATCTTCTAAGCAAAAAGAGAGAATAGCTCAGCTAGAAGCTGAAAATGCTAAATTAAAAAAAGAGTTAGATAATTTGGCTGCTAGTGCTAAAAAGGAAGTACCAGCTTTCGATGATGCGAAGCTGAAAGAAAAACTAGCACAACTAGAAAGTGAAAATAATAAACTTAAAACGGAATTAAACAGTGTACTAGATGAAGCTAAGCAAACCGCAAATGCGAAAGATAAAGAATTAAAAAGTAAACAACAGTTAGCCAATTTGGAAAATGAGCACAGTAAACTTAAGAAGGATTTGGAAAAGGCTTTGAAAGACGCCGAGGCAGGAAGTAATTTAATTTCTCAGTTGAAGGACGAAAACGCGAAGTTAAAACAAAAAATCAACCAATTAGAAAACGAAATGTCTGGTTTGAAGAAGGATTTAGATAGCGCGTTAGATCAGACTAAAAAAGAGGTGAGCGGTAAAGGAGCAGCTCAAGATGATGATAATAAGTTGAAACAAAGACTTGCTCAATTAGAAAAGGACAGGGAGCAGTTGAAAAAAGATTTGGAACAAGCTTTAAAAGATGCTAGTGCTAAAAGTGACATAACAGCAGATTTACGTAATGAAAATTCTAAACAAAAACAGTTGGTGGCTCAATTACAAGCGGAAATTTTGAAACTTCAAAGTAAGTTGGATGCGCAAGAGAAGTTAGCTAAAAAAGCAGCGGCCGATGATGAAATGGAGGATTTAAGAAAGAAGCTGAAACAGTTGGAAAAGGAAAATACTAGTTTGAAGACAAATCTTGACGGAGCGTATGGAGATGCTAAAAGTGCAGCTGATTCAAATTCAAAGCTTGTAGATGAAAATTCTAAGCTGAAGAAGAAGCTGCAAGAATTACAAAACGAAATAGATGGTTTGAAGAAAGAGTTGTCGGAGTGTGATAAAGAAAAGAAAGCGTTGACTGGAAATATTGCAAAGTTGAAAGAACATGAGGCTAGTTTGAATAAGCAGTTGAGTGAGCAAGAAGCTACGAATGCTCGTTTAAAACAAGCTTTAGATGCGTCTGGAGCCGGGAAGAGGAGGTCGGAAGAAAATATAGCGTTGAAGCAAAGTTTGTCGAAAGCTGAAAACGAATTAAAGCGATTGAAGAATGGTATTGATGATGCTATGAACGATGTTAAGAAAAAATCGAACGAAATACAAAAATTAAAAGATGATATATCGAAACTTAAAGTGAAATTAGCGGAATTGGAAAAAACGAATGCGAAATTGAAATCTGATTTAGATTCTTGTATTTCCCAAAATGGGAAATTGAAGAAGGATCAAGGGGATAATATGGCTTCGATGAAAGATTTGAAAGACCAGCATGATAAAGATGTGAAGAATTTAATGAAGAAAAACGAGGAAAATATCGCGTCGTTGAAAAAACAGCACCAGAGCATGATCGATGATTTAAACAATAAACACGATAAGGAACTTAAAGCTTTACAAGATGCTCTTAAAAAATCAAAAGAAGCTTTGGCGGAGATTACCAGCGAACGGGATAAACTGAAAAAACTCTTGGAGGAGCAGAAAAGAAAGAGTTTGGATATAAAAGATAAAGTCGAGCAAGTCGAAGACGTTATTATGAAAGAGAGAAGAAAGAGCAAAGAGGAAAAACAAAAATCTAAAGTGCTTTCGGAAAAAATGGATGCTCAAGCTAGAAAAATGGATATGCTTAAAAGAAAAAGTGAGGAATTGGAACTATCGAATCAGGAATTGATCGACAAAGCATCTAAAGCTGAAAAAGAAAGGGATTCGTTGGAAAAAAGTAGTCTTGTTCTGAAAGAAAGCTTTGAAAGAGAGATTAGAAAAAGTGTAGATATGCAAAAAGACATGGACGTATTAAAGAACATGATTGCTTGCAAAAAGGATGTAAGTACCTAATACGTTTTTTTTTTCTGTTATAAATTGTCGAGATTACCGAAACATTTTATTTGTATGTATGTATGCATTCTAAGGAGAGTCTCAGAAACTAGTAGTTCCTTTAGTCCTATTTCCCGGAGGAATTTTAGGATGTCTGAGGGCTTCAACTTAGGCAAATGTTCCTCTTCTATTCAGTAATCTCACAGGAGACAATTTCCCGTTAGGATCCCTCTTAAAACTCTTAGCGCAGTTTTACTTTGACTTATGCATTCATTTGATCTCAACAGGTTGTAGTCACCCAGAAGAGTATTTGATTGTATACTAAATCGAGTTCGTATTCCTTGGTCAGCTAACTTCATAGTTGTATTTTTTTAGAGAAGTGACATTTATTATTTGTTGTTATGCTTGTCAGGTGTTAAGTTGGACTTGGTTGACGAAGGGCTATTTGTGTTTAGTGAATACGTTAGATTGGAAACATGTGCAAACCCAATGAAAAACATTGGGAAGTTATTTTTAATAGCTCAATTAACCTATTTTCGGGTAAAGTGAATGGATCATTATTCACTCTTAATGATCGTCCATTTCTTACAAGACGTAGATTGTCTCTTGCTCTAGCGAGCCTTTCATGTTGCCACAATTCTACATGAACAATGGGTAGCATTTTAACAATGACCTATAATATTTAATATATTAACAAATTGATGGGTATTATTTAAAAAAAACTAGACGTACCGAATTTCTAATACTTAAGTCAATTTATTTGAAAAAACCACACACACCAATAATAAACAATAAACATAACCTCATAAATTCAATATACTGTGGTTCGTTCATCTCGACAGCTTAGGAGTCGTCGAGTGATTTCAATCGAGTCGAGAAGAAAAATCGAATTTCGTGGGTGACATTTTGATCGACTTGCCAAAATTCGTCGGGTAATCGAACTTCGTGCTCCCACTACTGATCTTCTATATTTCTCAGCTTTACCTATTTCTTCCAATATTACATTGGGGCTGATTTCGCAAAAGGGTTCAGGCCCCCAGAAAGGTCTTCATCTGCAATTTCATTTCCTTCTATTCCAATGTGTCCTGGAATCCATAGTAAGGTGACTATATTGTTCTCGCCTAGTTCATTGAGTTTGTCTAGGCATTCCCACACCATTTTGGAACTGATTACACAAGAGCTCAGTGCTTTAGGATAATCCTTTGTCTTTTGTATCCTTTATCAATATTGAACTGGGCGCACTTATGGCGTGGATTTCCGCTTGAAAGATACTTGGGGTTTTTCTCAAGCTTTCAGAGTGTTTGGTTCCTGGCCCGAACACACCTATCCCAGTTTCTTCTATTGCTTTTGAGCCGTCTGTGTACCATCGAATGGCATTATTTCCAAGTCTGGTAAATGGTATTTCTTTGAAAAGTTATACTTTTTCACATACCGTCTTGTGGCATGTCCCAGGTTGTCTGATTTGTAAGAAGTGAGGAGGTGGTTTTTTTTAATGATTCCCTCTCATTTTATTTCAAGAAACTGAAAGCGGAAACGTTCAAAACTGTATCGTTAGATGGAAGAATGCCGGATGTAATCGCCATAACTACACCGTTGTCAGAAAAAGAACTGAAATTCTTCGGTAAAAAAATTTGTACTTGCGAACCTAACCTACAAACCATCATCAATAAAATGGCCACCCAAGGTATACAGTCATTAACAATTGAAGAGCTGCAATTTTTGCATTATAAACTTTGTGACGCAACGGCAGATCAACTAGCAAAAATGGGACAAAGTGCTGGAGTGTTGAAGCCTAATGAAAACGATAAACTAGGTCTATTAAGAAGAATAGCGTCTTTGGAAGGGGATCTGTTGAAGAAACAAAAACACGCGCAACAGAAAGGTTGGTTTTATTTAAATTTGATTTTGTTTTTGTAATTTTCCGACGTTTTTCAGTTATTGCCATGCAATACGCAGTAAAGTTGGAAAAAGAACGCTTGTACGATTTGAAAATGAATTTGGAAGAGGAGAAGAAGAAAAACGGCGAACTTCTCAGTCAAATTGACTCGCATTCGAAAATCGTGGAAAATATTAGAGAAGAAAGGGATTCAATTCAACGTCAGAAAACGTATCATGAACAAAAACTCGAACAATACATGTAAGTACAGGTGAAAGAATTAATAAAATGGCAGTTATGTCAAACTAAGGACACTGAAAATCTTATTTTAACAGTACAGCTATTGATAGTTTCACATAAGAAGGAGCCACGTGAAGTTGCAGTCGCAAGCGCAAGCTTATTGTTAAAACCAGCGCCATATTGACATTTGACTTCAAATCAGTAACTTCACGCTGCTTATTCTTATGTGAAACGGAGTGTAAATGTTGAATTATATGTCTATGGTCGTATTTGTAAACTAAAATTTCATTTATAGCGTTACCATTGAAGAGGAGCGAGCAAAAACTCGAAATCTGGAAGACGAGCTCGACAAAGAAAAAACGAACGTGCTCCATCTCAAATCTCTGTTAGAAACAGAAAGAGATAGAGCCAGGCTGAATAAAAGAAAAGATACTGAAGCGCTAGAGGTTGAACAGTTTTTTTTTCAAATAGAATTTTTTAAATACTTTATTTTTTACAGAGAATGAGAATAAAATTAGAAAAAACCGTCAACAGCGAAATGGTACTGAAGATGAAACTTCAGGACAGATGGAAACAAAGAAGTCATTCACCTGCTTGTACACCCGTTAAAGATACAAATCATCCTGTGAGGAGTAAATCCAAAGTTACATTTTGCGGCGCACCCTCTTTAAGCGTAAGTATTTTTGTTCAAAATAATTATAAGCTAGAAATTCTTTCAATCTTTTCCGTTTTAGGAATCTAGAAATTTAAAATCATCGAGCGCAAAACGATTAGCTTCAGGCTGTAGTCAAATATCAAGTAGTCGATTGGATTATTCTGAAAAGTAAATTGTTTATGTCCTATAGAGTCCTATATTAGAGTATTGAAAATACTAAGTATATGTTGTCACAACAAATTGATTTTTATTTACAATGTGCGAGTTCGATGGACCTATAAATCTGTAACAATGTCCAGGTTTTTGTTGAGGCCGCTTTGGTTAGTAGAATTTTGTTTCCAAAATCTCTGGTCGAGGGTCGTTCTTATTTGACCACCCGGTACATCATTATCATTGGAGTTTTGTTTGGGTATTAGGTATATTATAAGTAAAGGCAAAAAATACACCAGCTTAACAAGAAGCCCGACGCAATCCATACGATGTTTTGGTAACAAAAAGTTGGTTTCAAGCTGTTACAGCTTTTTGTAAAAACCAAATATAAATATAATATAATAATAATCAAACTTTTATATGCAATTTTTAGGCGGGAAAGTCAACTTTTGTACAATATCTTTATAATGGATAGTACATTCACGAAAACTATCGACCACCTGGTTAAAAGTAGCTGACAAATGATGATAGAACACATTTTTTCCTAACCAAGGTCAACACCTGACCAGTGGTTGACAAACCATTACTTTTGACCAGGACCAGTATTCTTGAATAAGTGAAGTGAATACTGATGTGAACGGTCCCTTTGACAGTTTACTAAGCAAACGCCGAATGTTACTTTTTAACCTAACCCCAAAAAAATATGATCTAAGTTTTTGTCACATTATAACACACATGCGCATGTTTCACCAGTTCCTTTCACATCACACATCGCTTGCTGTTCATCAAGTGAAGAGTGATGTGAAAGATCCTTGCATCGTAAATACGAAACTGTCAAGTTTTCACGTGATGTGATCGTTTATCAGTTCGTGAATCGTGGTCCAGAGGTGTTCCTAACCTAACCCTAGTCACTTTAGCCTAAACTTCTTCTTTTCTACAATTTTGTTTTGACCACACTTCTGATTATTTTGTTCCATGTCAAAATTTGTGCCTAGCTTCAATTTATGCAAGTGACGTCCGAATCACAAAACAGTCTAATCTATAGAAGTGAAAGTCCAATAGGATCACCTAGAATGAAAAAATGAGGTGTCAAACCCATCCACCTGAAGCGCTAGTTGCAATTGAGTTGTCGAAATAGGCAAGGCAGCTGAGGCCGAAAAACAGACTAAGGGAAGAAGAATTTCAGCGATCGCAGTGGATGGGTTCAGAACTATTTCATAGCGCTTTTTTTGAATGGAAGTTTGTTTTTTTGAATGACTAATGCCCGATTTCACTAACCATTTCCTAGTCAAGTAATACCTAAAACGAATTTAGGAATTCCTAAATGCAATTTACATTTTAAGGAATTCCTAAATGCAATTTACATTTTACCACGCACTAAGTAATGCCTAAGAGTGATAATATTACGTATTTCCTATCACTTTTTGATCAATCCTGAAAGGATTGTAGGAACAGCTTCGCGAGTGAGGCCCCTTTTTGTCCCAATAATATATTGTGGTTCAAAATATCTGTTGCAAACTTTGTAGGATTTATAAATCTGTTCAGCGCTTAAATCCTATAGTTTTGGATTGCAAATAAACGCAACCCATTTATTCAACAACAAAGGGTCATGTTTGGGAAACCTACAATATGTCGTTTTGATTTAATGTCTGTACACCCAGGAACGCAACACTTCACACCAACCATTATAAATAT
>CAJUYH010006654.1:0-19549 GCA_910591685.1 Galerucella tenella | reverse complement strand
ACTTACAAATACAATCGTTCTCTTTTTCAATTCGTTTTCGTTTATGTGATCCAGGGCTGGAAACAAATCCCGAGTCTTGCGAAGAAGCATCCAAAGATTTTTTTGAAGTGGTAGGTGTAGATTTCTTTTCCTAAAAAATTTGCACTACAGTTAATATTTCTCAATTCCCTCAAAGTAGTTCTTAAAATGACAACAAAATACAGGGTGTTTTCATATGACACTTACAACGTTTTCATGTAGATTCCTCCCGTAAAATTAGACAGAATGATATAAGGAGTAAGGGGTCTAGCACATATACTTTTCGAAATACAGGGTGTTGAAGTTTTGGAAAATTAAATATTTTAATTCGATAACTTTAAAATGCATGAATAAATTGATTTGACATTTGGCAGGTTGTTTTTAAATGTAGAAGGGCATATTTTGATGGAAACATATTTTTAAATTTTTGATCAGGTGGTGTAGATTTGGATCCCATTTTTATTTTTATTCAATTTTGTATTCCTCGATGGTTTTCACGTGAAAATCGAACAACCTTTACATATCAAAAGATTTGTAGTTTTCAAGATATTTAATGATTTCATGAAGTCTGTTAGATCACTTTTCAATAATTAATTAAAAAAAAAAAATTCTTCTATTTTTTTCAATAACTACCAAGTACTTATGGTTGGAATATGTAACAGGAACTAATTTATGAAACAGCAATGCATCTAAAACATTCGAAGAAGATTGTTGAAAATATTTTTCCAAACTTGTGATTTTTTTAATAGCCAACAAATTACAAGAGATGTTCAAAATTTTGTCCATTTACATTTATACATAATTTGCAACGTTTTCTCATCGAAAATCGCATACCTTGGAAAGACTGGCGATTGCAGGAAATAATTGCTGTTGCTGCATGGATTCTTTCTATTTTTTTTTTAATAAAATCACAAGTTTGGACAAATATTCATTCTTTTTTTAATTTCTTGGGAAATAAACCACAATATTTTTGAATTCAATGGGATTCATCAAAAATAATATTAAAAGAACCCAATAATAAAAGACGGAAAATCAAAGAAAGTGCTTTAATACAACTAAATGCAGATAAATGTGTAGCTAGTATTTCAGCCGAATGTAGTCAAATTTGGTTACCAATGTTAGAAAGAGAAATTTCCAATAATCAATTACCTGCGTTATCAGGATAGCATCATAAGTTTTTATCCAGGTTTTCTTATGATTTATAATTTGAATAGTTGTTAATCGATACACATTTCAATACACAAAATCACAAAACTGAGTATACATATTTCAAAAACTTAAATATTCATACACAAAAAAACTATCAAGAAACGCGTTTTATTAACATTTCCAATATAAGCGAAAAAAACGCGCTATCCCAATAAAAACCGTTCCTGGAACGTGCACTTCACTGGATTCCATTTCTAGTAGACTATCATATCGTTGGAATGTCATAAAATGAAATATTTCATTTCACATTTTGCCACAGATATGATCTACTATGAATGGACCTTAATAAAAATTTGATAACAAAATTTTGCAGTCTTAAACTTCAAAATAATTTATTGATTGTCTAGTTGTCAAATTTTTTCTGTTGTGTCAGTTAGGGATAAAAATTAATTTTTACTTATTTTTTCTTGACAACGGTAGCTGGAACGCTACCGAAACGTTGAAATAAAGAATTTAAAAATATTGTGGTTTAATTTCCCAAGAAATTAAAAAAAGAATGAATAATATACCACAAGGAACATACAGAAGATATTTGGACAAATATTTTCAACAATCTACTCCGAATGTTTTAGATGCATTGGTGTTTCATAAATTAGTTCCTGTTACATATTCCAACCATAAGTACTTGGTAGTTATTGAAAAAAATTCAAGAACATTTTTTTTTCAATTAATTATTAAAGTAATCTTGCAGACTTCATAAAATCATTAAATATCTTAAAAACTACAAATTTTTTGATATGTAAAGGTTAGTCGTTTTTGCACGTGAAAAGCATTGAGGAATACAAAATTGAATGAAAATTGCTTCAAATGTCAGTGGCGTTAAACATGGGAGGGGAAAGGTAACATATTCTTCCAAATCTACACCACTGGATCAAAAATTAAAAAATATTTTTCCATCAAAATATGCCCTTTCACATTTAAAAACAACCCGCCAAATCAATTTATCCATCCATTTTAAAGTTATTGAATTAAAACATTCAATTTTTTAAAAATTTAACACCCTGTATTTCGAAAAGTAAATGTACTGGACCTCTTAATCATTATATCATTTTGTCCAATTTTACGAGAGGAATCTACATGAAAACGTTGTAAGTGTAATTTGAAAACACCCTGTATAAATATATTTACCTGTTTATTACTAGCCGGTGTTTTTGTGGCTTTAGTTGGTTTTTTAGGAATCGGCGTTTTGGGTAACATAGATTTCGGTTTGAGCGAAGATTTGCGTTTTTGTTTGGACTCGGCTAATAATTTTTCCAATTCCACTGGATCGTTTAACAGCTTCTGATGGTATCTCATTTCTTCAAAAGCTTTATTAAAAGCGCTCGAAGGTTTAATCTAAATAACAGAGAAAATATTAAATTAAGGAAACAAAGTAGTTCAAATGACCCTTACCATTAAATTTTCCTTAGGTATATCTATAGGTTTAATTAGAGATTTTTGTAGTACTGCTCTTTCATATTTGCCACCGAAAAACCTTACATCGTAGTTACTATCAGTAATCCTCATAACCTAAAAAATATCAGGTGAGATGATTCAAGTGATTTTTCACCAAAAAATTTCACTTACCTTCGCTGGCCAATACGGATATCCCTTTTGCTTTGCCCAAACTAATTCATGGGGAATTCTACAAGGAAAACAAAACCATTTCGTACTACTCTTTTCATTACTATGCTTATAGCAATCGAAACAATTTCGCATTTCGTTTAGATCATGTAATGTATCCCTTAACATGAGTTCTGAAGCACCATATTCTTGAGATTCGGCTGAAAACGGAACCAACAGTTATAAGAAAATATTCTTCTACAATAACACTTTGTTTCTAGTATTTTAATATACAGAGTTCGGCAAAAGTCCGGGACCGGACAAATATCGAAAAAAATATAAATTTTTCGGAAAATCTTTTGAAATATACAGGGTGTTCCAATAAAGTGTGGCGTATCAAAGTTATATTTTTTCTTATGAAACACCCTATATTTTATTGCATTTCCTGAATGCCCCTAAAATATTATAATACTCCTTCATAATGGTTCCCTATACCCAGGGGCGTATATAAGGGGGGGGTTTGGGGGGTTGAAACCCCCCATTTTATGAAGTTTTATGAATTATATTTGAAAAACGGAAGAGTTGTGAAATAAATATTAGTAAAAGTCATAATTACTTTCCTTGAGGTTTTACTAATACATTTTTGGATATATCACGATCATCATATACTACGATATATTTTGGGAAGTCCTTTCAAACGGGTAGTTTGATTGTGAATTCAACAAGCATACTGACTTCGGTGGTGTCTTCAGTGAAGCTGTCCAGCTCTAAACCAATCAGATGAAGCCCCCCCCCATGTAAAAGTTATAGCTACGTGACTGCCTATACCTAAATACAGATTGTGATTGCAAATGTGAGAATTTCGAAAAAAATTGATTCATTGATATAACAAATTCTAGCAAATTTTCTTTCAGCTGGACATTCGTTGAATGTATTCCACGATTGAGTACTAAATATCTCTTCACAGGGTGTTCAGAATTTTCAGTTTCATTATTAGATTATTCAATGTGCAGTATCAGGCTTATTTTGAATGGAACACCCTGTATTTTAATAATTCATCATATTCCAAAAAACGTCCTCTTTTGAATGGTATAAGGGTGTCCTATACCTAGGTATTATACTTTTCATGCAATTTACAATTTTCTTAAATTGTATGCTAAATCGATTTTAAAACATCTGCAATTCTCTCTAAATTTCAAACTAATGGTCATGGCATAGTTGTAAGAAACTAAATAGATCATGTTTCAAGCCTCTGGAAAATATAGGGTCTTGCTGTCCTATACCGAGTGGTTAAAAAGATATAGCCACTCTCACAGAAAAATCACTATCCAAACAAATGATCATGATCACCGCTTGATTTTTTTTCTTTCCAAAGACCATGGTAGCTATAAACTTTTTAGAGATCTTAGCTGATTATAAAGATAACACTGTTTCCGTAGTGGACGGTTCCTCGCTCCTACTATGGAACCACATGAGAAAAGCAATAACATGCTTACAGCCTCCCTCTGAAGCAGGACAATAACACTTAGCTTCGTCTTTTTTTTCTCAAACACTTAGACAGTACAAACAACTTTGTGGCATTTGGAGTTTAGTTCATGCTCGGGTGTCATTCTTGCTAATAAAATACATTCATTCATTTCTCTCTTCAAAGTAACCTAAAGCGTTATCTCCGTAAGTTTGTCCACCAGACCAGGAATAAAATAAAACATCCGGAATCACCATGTATATCATTTAAGAGAGCGTTATGTATTTATGAAAATATTGGCATTTTAAATCTTTCTGACCCGAAAATAGCCAAAAACGATGTGTCACATAGTATACAATTATAATATAATAAATTCGTGTTTTTGATTAAAAAGTCCATAATCATTAGCAAGTCCACTTCTAGAAGATATAATGAGTATGCTTCTTTAAAATTTGGTCCACACATTTTATTTTATTAACACAAAATTTTGCAGGTAATTCAAATTAAATAAATTCTATGCGAGGCACGTTACAGTCAGAAGCGTAATGTTTGTGCACATTTCATATGCGGTGACGTCACAGTCATAGTCTTCGCCCCGTTACGGTATGATTGTTTGATTGGTTGTATTAGGAGAACGACATATTCTATTGACATGGAATTTTCCGAATCATATTTTTATCCTTAGTACTTTGTTTTACGACAGTTAAAAATGATTTAAAAATTTTAGTAAACGAGCCCATTGCAGATGTTTTAAAATCGATTTAGTATAAAATGTAAGAAAATTGTAAATTGCACGAAAAATATAATACCTAGGTATAGGACACTCTTATACCATTCGAAAGAGGACATTTTTTGAATATGATGAATTATTGAAATACAGAGTGTTCCATTTAAAATAATCCTGATACTGCACATTGAATGATCTAATAATGAAACTGAAAATTCTGAACACCCTGTGAAGAGATATTTAGTACTCAATCGTGGAATACATTCAACGAATGTCCAACTATTAAGATGTAAGAGAAAATTTGCTAGAATTTGTTATATAAATGAGTTAATAATTTTTTTCGAAATGTTCACATTTTTAAAAAAGTCAGCATAACTCGGAACCATCTGTATTTAGGTATAGGGAACCATTATGAAGGAGTATTATATTTTTAAGGGGCAATCAGAAAATGCGATAAAATATAGGGTGTTCCATGGGAAAAAATATAAGTTTGTTACGCCACACTTTATTGGAACTCCCTGTATATTTCAAAATATAGTTCAAGTTGGAGTTAAATTCGTGGTATAAAAAGATTTTCTCCTTGGACTAAACAACTTCCTCTATTTAATACCTTCCTTACTAAGTTCAATAAACATGAATCGCCCAACATACTTATAAAGAAAGCATTTTTGGACATATTAGAAAAAACACCATATGATGTAGTTCTCTACACAGACGCATCAAAAACTTATTTTGGTGTTGGCTGCTCCGTCACAACCAACCACAAACTAATAGGTTCCTATCGGTTGCCCTCAACATGTAGCGTTCACACTGGTGAGTTGTAAAGCATCTTCCAAGCATTCAAGCAAATCTCTTCTCCTGTCAAGCGCGTCGCCATTTGTACCGATTCACTTTCCTCAATTAATTCACTCAATACTATCTTTACTGACCATCCAATAGTTCAAAACATCCATGACATCTATCAAACTCTCTCAGCTCGTGATGTAACAGTCTGTCTTATCTGGCTCCCATCTCACATTGGAATTACTGGCAATGAAAACGCTGACCACCATGCTAAAGAAGCCTCTTCTTCCATCACCACAACAACGTTCCCGCTCCCAGATGACATAAAACTATTATTCAAAAAGTGCGTCAAGGAGTCCTGGCAACATTTTTGGCACAACAGCCCTTTACGATATACAACCATTAATCGGCTGTCTCTCCCTGGATTTCTTAACCAGGAGAGAAGCTGCTGTCATTAGACGATTGCGGATCAACCATACCAGATACACACATGGTTACTTGATGTCTTCTGAAAACCTTCCCGTCTGCCGTCACTGCAATAGTGCTTTAACCGTTAAACATATTTTCACAGACTGCCAGGAATACACTATTACATACAAGCGCCTAGACCTAACACCAAACCTGAGAGAGCTTTTAAACTGCACTGCTGAAATCCCAAAGACATTGAAATTCCTCAAATCAACTAACCTTTACCACAAAATATAAACTAGATTGATATTTTACCGAGTATTTTACATGTTTTATGTTCTAAGATAGTGTATGTATTTATAATATGTCTTTTTGTCATTTGTACAGTGCCAATGGCCATAGTTGTCGAGGAACTTAAATTCTAATAAAAAAAAATATTTTCCAAAAAATTTATATTTTCCTCGATATTTGTCCGGTCCCGAACTTTTGCCGAAATCTGTATATAAATTATATTATTAGCTTTAATATACTTCAATGATAATGACTTACTTCCATGAAATATCGTCACATTATGGTGAATTGTCAAAACGTCTCCCAAAAAATCAGCGAGCATTGTATACGTTTCCGTATTCAATTTAACTTCAATCACAGACATGTCAGTATGTTCCCGAAACAGTTGATTTGCTCTCCAAGTCAATTCACTATCTGATAACCAGTCGGGGTGATCCTCAGCCGCCATTGTTCGGGTTATAGTGTTTGGTAGCTGTAAATTAAAAAGTTATTATTAAATTTTTTTTTATGAATTCAGTTTTCAATATTATATATTTACCCATGCTCTTATCCTGTGAAGAACAAACTTCAATAAATAGTTAATTTCACTTTTATCCATAAAAGATGAATTGTCTATTCTTTGTATGTTACAAACGGAACACAAGCTACTGTCAAACGTTAATTTACTTTTATCTACTGAATTTTCTTTTTGTTGTTCTTCATCGTCGATTATTGTAACTGCACCAGATGATCCAGCTGATTCTGTAGGATCAGAAGGTGGGTTCTGGAACATATAAAGTTACTATACAGGGTGATTCATAAGTAATAGACCAAATTGTAAATCTACGTTCAGAAGGCCAAAATAATAATATTTTCATTAACAATAATGGGTCTTAGTCTGCTCCTTACTGAGGTACAGCATGTTAAAGCGAAAAAAATAAAATAGATTTTTGTTAATAGATCAGCTACTTTTCTACATAATGACTTGAAAATTGGGTATGAACTAGTTTTTGTAAGGGTAAACAAGAATGTGTGAGAGGATTTGAGTTAACTCGTAGATGTCGCCACATGCGCCATATGAATTAGATGAAATCAGCTAAAAATTTTTTATCGCTCATTACTTTACAAATTACTTTGGATAGCCCCATCATTTCTGAAGAAAAAAGCTATACTTCTTTGATCTTCAAAATATTAACGACTTTCGAGATATTTGAATTTTACTAATAAATCATTGAATCCAAAAATGTATGTATATTAATTAATTTTGTTTTTATATATTCTTGATCTTAGAAGTTTTCCCAACATTTCTACGCAAACCCCATCAAAATTACTCCAGTTTTATCAAAGTTACAGTATTTAATAATATGGAATAAAATTCTTCATGTCATTATTTTAGAAAATTATAAACAATGCCGAGACACATCAACTTTTGAATTGAGTTGTGCGTTATATAAAAATAAATTTAAATGTACAGTGTGATTCACGCAAGTATGCCATAGTCGGTGTTGTTGTTTTTTAATGAAACACCCTGTATATTTGCTTATTTTTGAAATCCTCTTACTTAATGAACCGATTCCAACAAACTAAATAATGTATGGTCAATTATGAATTATACCGGGTGAAATTTTAAAATTAATAAGTTATTACACTTGAAATATTGGTACTTTTTTAAATTAGCTAAATAGGGATTTATCAAAAATCTAAACTAACTAATTATTAGACGTATTTGTATACTAAACAAAACCTGCTACGCCCATGAATTTTATCATAAATATCTAAAAATTGCCTAACAACGCCAATAATTAGACAAAATCGGTAAATAATGTGGATTGTTTTAAATCGGTAAATAATGTGGAATGTTTTCTATTCAGTCAGTTGTTGATGTGTTGACAGTTTATACTGAAAAAGTAAAATCTTTGTCAAACACTTTTTCCTTGTCAACATAACAATGAAATATTTAACTGAGACTCACCGAATTGAGATTTTAATGATGTTCGGGTACGGGGATAACTGCAGAAGTCAAGTTGAAGAGGCAAACTTACGAGCAAACTTATTTAATCACAGGTATCCCGAATTGCCTAATATTTCACAAATTACAGTGTCTAAAATTCATGCACAATTCAGAGAACTTGGATATGTCAAACCATTGAAAAGAAAACCACACTTCGTTGAAGATGATGTGAAAGTGGATATTTTGTTAAGTGTCGAAGAGAATCCAACTTCAAGTACACGTCAAATTGCCCGTGAAAATAATGTTAGTCATACAACAACTGTTCTAAGATGCCTTCATAAAGAAAAACTTCATCCCTACAAATTAACTTTTGTGCAGGAGTTAACAGAAGACGATCCAGATCGTAGAATGGATTTCTGCGAAAGATTGATGAATAAGCTGAACAGAAATAAGATAGCTCTAGGTACCATTCTTTTTCTGACGAATCAACATTCACATTGAATGGAGAGATAAACCGACAGAACTTTAGATAATGGTCAGCAGAGAATCCTAATTGGATGCGTGAGACACATACTCAGTACCCTCAAAAGGTGAACGTTTGGGCCGGTATCATAGGCGACCATATTATTGGTCCTATATTTATAGATGGAAATTTGACAGCTGAAAAATATTTAAACATGCTTAGAAATTAAGTTATTCCTGCGTTGGCAAACTTATATCCCAACGCAATAGATCCTAGCTTACCGAATGAAAATGTTTGGTTCCAGCAAGACGGTGCAACACCCCATTATGCTTTAATGGTAAGAATGGTTTTTGATTAGAATATAATATTTATATTATATATGAGTAATTTGCTAAAAATGATTATATGCTATGACAAGAAAAAATGCCACCTTAAAGCGGACACTTCCCTCTTCGAAACGCCCTATTACAATCATTTATATCTACATTATAACTGTACAATAGTTTATAATGTACTCCGCCGCGCTTCAGAAAATAGAGTCGCGCGGATGCGGAACACATATATACTTAGTTTACCGAATTTTTTCCGGGCAAACCATTGCTCGGACGAAAGAAACGCAGGAAACATTTTTTGTTGCAAAACACTCCCCCTACACGGTGGTATTTCTTATTCTTCTCCACCTTCCTCCCAGCGCGAAATATTGAAAAATTTCGAAAAAAAAAGGTTTTTTGATTTTTTTTTCTAATTAGGGAAATCGATAGACTGGTAGACTTTTTGTTATATTAATCTATATACTTTAAGGTACTTATGGAAAAAAATTGCTAATTACTTTTAGTTGTTAGAATTGTTTTTGGCCATCTTTGAATATCTTTTGTATCCAACTTCATGGTACTTAAAGAAGAAGGTACTCAATTCAAAGTAAAGTTGTTTTTTTTTAAAAGCTATTTAGGTATCTTCAAGAGAAAATCCATTAAAATATTTCATAGTTAATAAACAAAGGAGTTATAACCTAGATTTACTTCATTTATATCAATAATAGGCCAAAATCTTACTAAATTACAAAAATATCAATACACTTAAAATGAAGATAATATTTTACAGTTATTACAGAAAATATGGTGCAGATTGGAAAATAAATGATTATTAATCTTAAAAAGAATGACTCAATTTTTTTTAAATACATTTACTTACTTGAACTGCAAAGTTTATGGATATCCTTTGTGCATCAAACCTTCTCCGAGCTGAGTTGATACAAGTTTGATGAAACACTCTAAAGCAGTTTGTACATTCAATAATATCACCAGCCAAATGACATTCAAAGCAATACCAGTCCTTACCATCAAGTATTGGCTACATCAATACAAAAAAATTAAACTTGATTCCAATTTAAAATTTAGTTTATCAACTTACCAATTCGTCTTGTATTGGAATTTTATATATTTGATATGGACTAGATGGATCACTTTTTTTAACTGGCCTGTAAAAAATTCCTGGTTCAAATATTACTGGATCAGTTAATTATGGCAGTTGAAGCCGAATATAAATTTACTTACGCAATTAATTTATCATTAAGAGCTTGTTTGATATATAATTCTACTCGTCCTGGGGTATAATCATCAATAGCTTGCATATATTTTGTAATTTTTCCAACTTCCGCTGATACTCTATGATGGTTGGCCGTTCTGATTGCATTCCATATAATTTTAACATGAATTGGATCAGTTTGCCTCCTGATAACCATCTCTAAAATAAATAAATAAATAAATATATATTTGTGTCCCTCATAGTTCAATTTTAGTGTATCTGTGTTACTTTCCCTATTTATCATATATTGATAAATATTTATCATTTTAAAATATTCCAAAATCTTTTCAAGTTAAAATTAGGACACTAATAACTGACCTGTATTAGTGTAATTAAAACTAGCTGTACATCAAATGATAAATCATACAGTTATAGTTTATCATACCCCCATTACCTTATAAATATTATGTGGGTACAAAGTGGATATTCATACAAACATTTTAAAACCTTACAAAGTAAAGACATTTAGCAGTCAGTTGTACACAAAAAATGTTACAAATATATGCAGTTATTGGTTCTGCTCTAGTCATATCGGGTATAGTATATGGTTATATATTTATAAGATATTTATTAGAAAATATAAGAAGCAGTGAAGTTATTATAGCAATATCTGAAGCATTAGTTACTCTTGCTATTGGAATTTTATATATTTATTCGGTTTTTGTGCTAAAAAGTTACTCTGAAAATTCGGTAACAAATTTTACAAATACAATAGATGATATAGTAGTGAGAAATGAAACCTTTGAATATGTTTTTACTACTACCACCACCAAACCAGAAGAAGAACATGTAGAAAATAATGAAGAGGATGAATTTATTGAAGCAATGGAAGAAAATGCAAATCAGTTTCCAGACAATGTTATTACAGTAAGTACAGAAGAATCAATTTATTATCAAGAAGAAACATCAACCAATGTGGTTATTCCTAAAAAAACAACACCAGCACCAGAAGTAAATAAAACTGAACAGTTCATTAAAAACTATCAAAACTTTCTTAAAGAAATTATAAAACAAAAATTGTCTAGCTCTTCAATTTTCAATAAAACTCTCACAAACATGAAGTACGGACCACCAAAAATAAAAAGTAGCAGAAATATAAAAATTGAGCCTGAAGAGGATAGCTGTTTTTATGATTTTTTTATTGAAAATGCTTTGCTACTGTATTCCTTTATTCACTGTTTACTAACGTTATTAAAGAACACATTACAATGTAGGATGTGTATTAAAAGTGAAGTTGTAAAAGAATCGAAAGATACAGAGGACAACAAAGAAGATATTAACAGTGATGTGCTTGATACTAGTGATAGTGAGAAAAATGATGTATCAGCTCCTGTAGGTCCTATATTTGTTGACAGTGTTAACAATCCAAATTCAACTTCTGGTCCAAATTTGAAATTATTTCAAGTTAAAGGAAATCAATCTAAATCTACCATAGAAGTATCAAAAAAAGTTCCTGAAAACTCTCAAAAGTATAAATTATCAGTCCAAGTAATGTTTATGTGGTTACTTCCAATTTTAAGTCTTATAGTTCTTTATTTTTCAACAAAAACTGAAATAGGTGTATTTGATGATGAACAAAATATTCTGAAAAAAGCAAATTTTACAATTATTCCTGCAGATCAAAACTTTATGGATCCAGTTCCAACTTCTGTGAATATAACTTCAGAAGTGGAAAATGTTGTAAGCAAAATTTATAATATAGTTAATGAAGTCAAAGAAAAAGTAGACAAAAAGACCACCCATTTTACACCTATGATGTCAAAAGTAATATACTTTTCATCACAAAAACCAATAGCTCAAAAGGATTCTATAGAATGTTCTCACATAAGTACATTTTTAAAAGTCTATTATTTTCTTATATTCATAATAGGCTACTTTGTTGTTATACTGTTTGCAAAAATAACAGAAACAACCGCTAAAAATACAGATTCTAACAAGGCTAAGCAACAGAATATTTGTTTGTTAACATTCTCAATGTTATGGTTACCCAGTGTTCTGGATTTATTCTGTAGAACATTCATATCTCAACAAGGCAATTCCACAGTGATCTCAGACATATTCTTGGCGTTAGGAAACTCCAACAGAATTCAAACTATGTTTGCTGATCATATATTTATCAAGAAACATAATAAACCGAATTTTGTTAACCCAGTATAAATATGTTCAAAGTATAACTACTTTTAACTTATATACACATTGTATTGTATGGATTTTATTTTGTATCAATAAATAGTAAACGTAATAAATATTTTTCTTACTAGTTTTAAAAAAATATCCTTTCTGCTTATTTCAATGAAATGTCTGTCTAGTATAGCTAAAATAAAAGTTAAAAGTATAGGTTACCACTTATCAACAAATAAATAGTTACATTTTTGCGTTTGATAAACACTAAAGCGTGAGATATGAGATAAGGGGATAAACTATAGCGTTTAATAGCTAGAAAATACAAATTAACTATTATTGCATTTGGTTTGGTTACAGAAATACAGAATACAGATGGAATACAGAACTAATAAATAATGGGAACTGATTTGTAGTAATGTCATTTGTCATTTATCTCTGTCAACTTTATAAAATAAAAACCATAGACAAAAAATATTTCTCTATAATAAAAAACAATTTGAAGAGAATAAAGTCTATTCAATATGATCGAATGAAAAAGTCGGCAAGGGCGTCGAACACCTGCTTAAGCTTCGGCAATGGATTTTGTATCCACATTACCACATTTTGGAATATTGAATTATATACCATAGACAAAATAAAAGAGACGGATTGAAGTATAGGCGGTATAAGGCACAATGTTTCTGCGCAACTGACCCGCGCATCGAGTCGCTTCGGTCGTGAGAACTACAAGACTTTTTACAAGAGGGAAATAGAATAAAATGGTTTAAAATACTATAAATTATATTTCACTTCACTATTTATCCTTCAATGTCGATAAATATGATGAAATATCCTAGTATATCAACTTTTAAGTCATTAAAAAAGAAAATATACAAAATCAATCATACATTGGCTGGTGTGAATCTAGCTTGTGCTTGTCAAAGTCAAAGTGAAAGTGTCAATAATTATTCTACAAAATACAAAATGGTGAATCCGATTTAAAATTAGTTTATTTATGAATTTATTTAGGATTTTAGTTCTAATTAATGAAATAAAAGTAAGTAAACCTTTAAAATATCATCACCAAATATAATACGTCATAGTTGTATTGCAAAAATTGTAATACTTAGTAAATATTTTTGGCTACTTCGCAATTTGTAGTAAGAATAAAACATTTTTCAAATTTCCATCTGATATTAATCAAAGTTAACATCAAAGTACATTTTAGAATTTCTTTCTACATCAAAGGATCAAAGGTTGTGTAAAGATCATTTTAATAATAATGCATTCACAGGTTCATTATGCAAAATACTTATTAGATTTGTTTTACCTTTGCAATCCTGAGATCATACACTACTACCAAAAGTAGTTGAACATAATAATAATACCCAAGCTTTTGAAAATACTGTAGCTATTGTCTGTGAAATGATAGCTTATTTTTTCTAACAATAATGATAGCCTCAAAAAAACTCATCTACCTAACAAATGCATTTTATTTATTTTGTTTCAGACCTGTGCCTGTCTTCATAGAAATGGAGAATCTACTTTTTAACTCCTTTTTATTTAAATTTTTGCAGTTTTTGTGAATAATTTTAAAATAATGTGCAATTGGATGTGATATTGGATTTAACTTTCCTAAATATAATGTAAGTTTAGTAAAAATAAGTTATTTTCTGATTAATAATATGTAAATGTTCGATGAATTGATGATAATAATATAGATGTAGATTATTTGTTATGATATTATGTGCAGTTTAATAAAAATTTTAAATTAGTGTTGATTTCTCATTTACCTAATTTATGTGTCTTAAAATTGTTTATTAATTATAATCATTTCATTAGAAAAATGAAATTAGTTTCAATTTTTTGTAATGAAATAATTATATAATAAACAATTTTTAGGCAAATTGTGAGATTTACATACCCACAATCCAAACAAACCAATTTAAATATCCCGCCCTCAAAAATTAGTTCCAACAACCCTTCCTGGTGCGCTTCGATCGACGTGATGCCAACTGTTACTACAGGGTCGACAACTCTCATTATATTATATTTCTCTATGTTATATACTCTGTTCTTTGGCTCTTCTGATATGACCTCGATTTATTCTATGGTGAATTTAACTTCTCCATCAGTGGAATACATACTGCTGGTGCCAAGTTCAAATATTGGAATCATCTGTCCATTTGGCAGCTGACGCCTTACTCTCCTGGAAGTAGGCAATACTTCTCACACTTAACCTAGATTTTTATTTATCAATGTATGCAAATTTGCTTATTAAACAAAAAACATCTTGAATAACATGGAATTGATCCTTTCACCATGCTAGGAAACTTTGAGATGTCTTTAATAACCCAATGATGTTCATAAATTGACGTGAAAATAATGTACATTCAAGGATTTTTGTAGGATAATTTTAAAAGTAACGATCATCCGTTATAATAAATATTAAATAGATATTAATAATTATAGGTTATTTGAACATTAGAAAAACTTGTTTCGAATTAATTTGGATATTATGATCTTGGTCTGTTTACGCTTTTTGTAAAATGCAAGGTTAAAACTAGATAATTCTTGAAGTGATCATGTTTAATAAATAATTATTTTCAATACTGGACCTTCTGCTCACGATATAGATAGTTCAAAGATTCTATTACGTTACATCTATTCATTATATTTTTATGTTCAGTAGTTATTAAGGTCATATATTTTTGCACCAAAAACCATCAAACTTATATTTTAGCTGATCATATAAATTCGCAACTTTTTTTGAAAGTTAAAATGTTTCTACTGATGTTCCTACATCGTTAATACACGGTCTGGATATGTTTTTAAACATTAAGGACATAAAATTAATTATTTCATTTCGACATTGAACATATCATTTACAAAACTGACAGTATAATTACAGGACAGCAATTTTGAACATCCTGTACGACGGCTTCTGCAAAGAAGAAGTTAGTACACTTATATATTTCCATTAATAATAGACAGGGCCGTTATCATTTAGTCGTGGGCAAAATCCTTTATCTAGCTAAGAAGATAAAGTAGTGAAAGCTCACTAAATAAAACCCAAGTATGATGTAATGACAGTGTATTACAGAATTAAAAAGATTACCATTTACTTCTGAGAACCGGTCCTGTAGGTGACTGTTAAAAAATAACAATTCCTGAACTACCGCTTACACCATCTTTAATGGACGATTGCAATTATAAGATTGGCATATAATAATTATTGTTGGGATGATTTATTTCAAAATACACTACTACAACTTACTTCTGCACGACCAGTGATCGTTAAGAACAGTTGGTTAATAGAATAAGTTCATTTTAGAAGAGGAACGGTACCGATTTGTACGAGAGTTGCTCAATAAAAACACGGCTACAATTTTCCAAATGGGATATTCAAAAATAAAATTATTTTAAGCTTAGTCTTTAGATTAATAGAATAAAAAATAGAAATGAAAATTTACTAAAATTATGCAACTTATAATGCAGATACGTCACTAGTTTGAATGTGAAGTTGTCGATAGTCTTTATTTGCTGTTCCATGTTTCAGCTTCTTCTTCTTTCTTCTTCATTGGGATGTTTCAGCTCGTTCATAACAAAAATGTCATGTGTGTCATGAAACTTTCGAAAAATCGCTTTTTCAATGTAAAAAGTATTGTAAAAAAAACAAAACTATGAATTTTGGTTTGAAATTTAAGGATAGTATTCTCAAAAAACTAAAAAATTTGAATGGTATAACTTGAAGGGCTTCTGTTTTATCAATAACAAATGGAAAAGTAGTGAAAATCTACTTTCTGATACCAAAAAAGGTGCTCACAACTGGACAAATTGAAGGGTTAGAATGTTCTATACCTTGTTCAAGTGAGATGAGCGATTTGAATTTACGTTGGTATTTCTGCTACCTGGGGATTGGTAAGATTACCACCCGTTTCACACAGCCATGACCAGAGCCACCTATAGGTGGCTCTGCCATGGCACACAGCTCTTTTGATACAACTGATAACCAGAAAAGGAATTTCTGGCAAAAACATAACAATCTGCACTGATAGTAGACAAGCCCTATTAGCGCTTGAACAGACAACGTGTTATATCGGGGCTAGTAATAGAGTGCCACCAAGACTAAGCTAACGCCTCGGCAGATATTATCCTGAGGTGGGTTAAAGGGCATGACAGATACAGATACAACTGACAACGACATTTGTCAGTTTCTTGTTTCTTCTCTTCTTATACATTGCAATGGCCTCCTATCCTATAGGATATCCAGACAGCGTTGAATTCCTGCCTCTTTACATGAAAATATTCATTACTCAGTTCAATCTTATTTACCAAATAAGGTATAGTGTTCACCTATTGATTCAGGGGGTCTATTCACTAACAGTGAGAGCTCCTACGAGAGTACACACTCATAAAGTGCGCATGCGAGCTCTCTCGAAATTGCAAATTATGATATAGCCCGCATGCGCACTTTATTTTATAAGTGTGTACTCTCGTAGGAGCTCTCACTGTTAGTGAATAGAACTCCAGGAGAAAATTTTACGCATACAAGTGAATTTTCAAGCATTAAAGGAATTGAAAAAGAAATCGCGAAATACTTCCATGTAAAAAGTCTTGTAAAAACCACAAAACTATGAATATTGAACTCAAATTTTAGGAGAGAATTCTCAAAAGACAAATCTAAGAGGAAAAAAACTTTCAAGATCATAACTTAAATGGTTTTGTTGTTAGCACTTTCGATCTGCCTCTTGTTTGCATGTGATGTTCAATCCGTGCCTGTCTCCATTCAATTTAAACCTAGTTTGTTGTTTTTTGCTTAATTAATTTTTTCTGAGTTGCGTAAACATCAGTGAACATGAATACATTTTTACAGAGATGATAAATTATCGAATATTAATTGTATGAGAACAATCATCTTCCGGACTTAAGAACGTTTTTGATTTGATTAAAAATTATGTCTATTGTATATTATATATAGTATAAATATTAAAAGCGGATGATCAAATGTATTCATGGGTCAATGTTTTTTGCATGGTCAAAAAACTTTCACTACCTATCCTCGACTTAACAGCATCGGACTGCACCAAATAAAATCAAACCAAACATTTTTTTTTCATTTTAATACTCACATACTTCCAAAGGCAACATTTTTGATGAATACCGGACATAAATAAAATATGCATCGTACGTCCATGACGTATGGGGATTTTCAGGAATAAATCAACCATGATACAGTGTCGATTTTGTGTCAAAATATCTCGAAAAGCTTTAAAAAATCCCCAAATATCTTTTATTTAAACTATATAGAGTGGCTAGACACTCCTTGTGGGGTTGCGCCGGATAAATGCTTTCTAGATCCGCTTTCTGGGGTGGATCAATCCCCTTCATTTCATTATTTTCCCGCTTATTTTTTTTCCATAGAATCCTATCCCTATTTTTTTCTTTCCATCTGACGATTCCTATCCTTCTCAAATCCTCCTCCACTTCCTTCAGCCACTTAGATCTGGGTCTTCCTTGCCTTCTCCTACCACCTGGTTCCCAATGTAGCATTGAGCAAGCGACTGCTCGCTCACCTTCTCTCCATACATGTCCGAGCCATTTTATTCTTTGTCTTTTTATTCTTTTGACTATATCTTCACCGTTAATTTCTCTCAGTATTCCATGATTCATACGTTACCTGTATTCATTGTCGTCAGTTTTTATTGGCACTAGAATTGTTCTTATTATTTAATATATATATATATATATATTAACCTACATAATACGAAAGCGTTACGCTACTGATTTGAAGTCGAATGTCAAAATTACAAAAAGGCGCTGGTTTTGACAACAAACTAGCGCATACGACTCCAAGTTTAAGTGGGTTCTTTTCACGTGAAACGGAGTCTACAGATTCTATTGGGGCGTCAAAAAGAAGATTTCTCCCTTTTATATTTGAAGCATTCAGTCACAGAAAGTTTAGTTTAATGCTGTTCATGTGTTAGTTGAGTTAATAATACCCCTGGAGACCTAGGGATTCTTAATTAGCTTTTGCTAAAGCTTAACAGTACCTTTAATGTCTTGATTGCAGTTACTGAGCGATATTTTGGACTGGCTCAGCCATGGAATGCATTTCCAGAGTTATGGAAGGAGAATGCATTAGGACCTATATCCCGCAGGATGGTTCAAGCTCTACAAATAGACACTTAGGTTGTCCAGTAGCAAGGGCGTAGCCAGGATTTATAACAAGGAGGGGGCAAACCATGGTTCATGGTCGTTCAAAATGTAAAATTTTAGGATACAAAGAAAAGGCAAATGAATACAAAACTTTGCTTATGTCCAGTAGTCTCATGGGTCTTGTGCCCTAGGATTCAGAATTGGTATGTAACTAGACATGTGGATGGATGTCTCTTTGTCTATTCTTCTTACATTGTTAATTTTTGCCTAGACACTTCCAAATCATCTTCAAAAATATGAAGAAACGAAACTAATTACATTTCCATTGAGCGGATAAGTCCTTCTCTGTGTACAATGGAGTCTACTATAACAAACAAATCATTAACCTTACCAACTATTGCGATTCAATCTTAAGAAAAAAATGGGATGAGAACCTTGAATGTGTAACAACTGAATGAAATAATATTTGTTTAGAATTCAAATTTAAAACACTTTGAAATCAAAAATGTCGAAATAAAATTTTATATTTATGTGGAATATTTTAAAATATTTCATGTTCTATGACATGATATAACGTATTTACCTTAAAATGTTACCTACTTAACTAGATAAATATTTATCAAATAAAGGCCTAGATAATAATGGTAATATTTAAGCATAATAAAGAAGAAACAAAATTGTAAATCCTTGTATGTGGCATGGAATCTAATAAATTTACATTTTATAAAGATAAACATAAAATATTTGTGTATAAAACGTCAGTTAAGTGACTTTTTAGCTCTTATCTGACAGAAAATCATATTCATGGCTGCGGAATACAATAAAAAATGATCAAATACCATCAATAACAACATAGAGTGATTTTAA
>CAJUYH010006653.1:0-19553 GCA_910591685.1 Galerucella tenella | reverse complement strand
TATAAATGTAACTTCTGACATTTCGTTCATTCCGAAGAAATTTAAACTATTTTCTTCGAAGTTTATTTCAATACGATCGCGCAAAAAATGGTATAAGCATTTCGAACGTTAAGGGTAATACCGGTCTGCAGCAATGTTTGGAGGCTGAGCATAGCGAAGCCTCCAACCCTCCAACCCTTACCGTTCTTGATACTTAATATACTATATTAGTTCATTCACTTAATGATTGCAGCAAAACAGGCCGAGCAAAGTCAATCGTATGTTTTTGTTGTTGGACAAGGCACAAATTTATTTGTCTTGCTCATTCAACATTACAAAACATTGAGACCAGGTATTCCGGGCAGAATGGACAAAATAACAAATTTAAACACTTCAAAATCAAAACTAGGCAATAATCATTTGTTCATGCAATGTCGGGTTGCGATACCACACCGGCATTCTTTAAAAAGGGCAATAAAAGTGTTTCAATTGTTTTGTGTAAGAATGGAGAAGTTTCCAAAGATACACTTGAATTTCAGGGGGTATCCAGTGATATTGACACTTTATTTGTGTGTGTGTGTGGTGCCCTGAACTGGAACACCTCAGAAAGACAGCGAGAACGACCTTTAACAAGGCAAAACGAACAAAACTCGAAGAGGACTGGGGAATGTATAAAGCCAACCTCAAAGAGTTCAAAAAAGTCTGCAGACAAAAGCAAAGAGAAGCCTGGAGAGCCTATTGTGAGGCAGTCGAAGACTTCCCACAAATTTCTAGGCTACAGAAGGCACTCTCAAACGACCACCATAAGAGTATCGGCATCCTGACAAGGGAAAATGGCGACAAGGCCGCCAACCTTCAAGAGAGCGCTGAGATTCTTATGGAAACTCACTTCCCAGGTTCTGTCTTTCCTGGAACGTCAAACTGGACGGAAGTACCAACAACACCCTCACAATACGACTGGCAATCTGCTAGTGCAGTAATTGATGAGGACAAGATAAGGTGGGCCATATCGGGCTTCTCCCCCTTCAAGTCACCAGGACCTGACGGAATAAGACCAGCCCTACTTCAATGGGGAATGGGTATTCTTATGCCGCACCTGGTTGGAATTTTCAGAGCCTCTTTAGCTCTGAGGTATATTCCCAGTAAGTGGAGAGAAGTACGAGCGGTATTTATACCCAAAACCAGGTAGGATGGACTACACCTTACCAAAAGCATTCCGACCAATTAGTCTCACATCGTTCTTTTTAAAAACAATGGAGAGGTTATGCGAGCGGTATATAAGAAATGAAGTGCTAGTTCACAACCCACTTCATCCAAATCAGCATGCATATACTCCGGGAAGGTCCACTGATTCTGCCCTTCACCAAGTGGTTGGCAGAATCGAAAGATCATTGGACAACAAAGAATCCACCCTGGGTATATTCATAGATATTGAGGGAGCTTTTGATAAAACAACCTTTCCAACAATTACCCAACAACTCAACTCCAGGAATGTACCTCTGGTAGTAGGAGAATGGATACTCAAGATGCTCTCTAGTAGAGCAATAAGTATCAATGTAGAAGACATCACAGTAAGAGGACTGGTCATGAGGGGATGTCCACAAGGAGGAGTCTTATCACCCCTTCTGTGGAACATAGTCCTAGACACCCTGATTAATCACCTCAACAACAATGGATTCTACACAATTGCATACGCAGATGACATAGTTATCTTGCAGACTGGCAAATTTGTGAACACACTGTGCGACAGAGCGCAGGATGGGCTTAAACTAATTGAAAAATGGTGTAAGGAACACTCACTGTCGATCAATCCCAGAAAGACTGAGATGGTCCTTTTCACCAGGAAGAGAAGTTTATCGGGTTTGAAACCTCCCGAAATCTTCAAAAGCAAACTAAACTTTTCGGAAGAGGTGAAATACCTTGGTATTACCCTCGACAGGAAAGTAACATGGAACTCTCATCTACACAACAGAGCAAAAAGAGCATATGTGGCTTATGAGCAGTGTCGGAGGACAGTGGGACGCACATGGGGTCTGTCACCCCGTGTGGTCACCTGGATCTACACTGCAGTAATAAGACCCATGTTAACGTATGGAGCAATTGCATGAGGACCGAAAGTTCTACAAGCAACGGACATCCAAAAATTATATCAAATACAGCGAATGGCTTGTCTGAACATCACAGGAGCCATGAGAACAACACCAACCGCAGCAATGGAACTAATTACTGGTCTGACCCCTCTGGACCTGCACGTCAAGGAGGTTGCGTTAATGGCCATGGTACGATTGCGCACGGCTGGTGTAAACCCCGAAGTAGGAGTGGGCCAATTGAGGTTGAGCCTATGGCAGGAAGCGCTCACTGCGCTACCTCTGCTGCAGGCAGCCAACGATGCAATTGAACCCAGGTTTCTGTTTAACAAACCCTACAAAATTCAAATAAAACAGAACACAGAACCAGACGCTGCAAATGCAATACGCATTTATACAGATGGTTCAAAAATGAAAGAAGGCTCAGGATGTGGAGTTTACTCGAGAGCACTGAGCCTCAAGATTAAGTGGGGAATGGGAAACAATACCAGCGTGGTTCAAACAGAACTGGCTAGTATCTCAATTGCCACAAAAGAACTAACCAGAAGAGGAATTTCTGGAAAAAACATAACAATCTGCACTGATAGTAGACAAGCCCTATTAGCCTTGAACAGACAACGTGTTATATCGAGGCTAGTACTAGAGTGCCACCAAGATTTAGCTGACGCCTCGGCAGATAACAATATTATCCTGAGGTGGGTTAAAGGGCACGACAGGAGTAAAGGAAATCGCATTGCTGATTCTTTAGCCAGGGAAGCCGCTGGACTGAAAATTCTAGGACCCAGTGACACCTACGGCCTAACGACTTCGACAATTGCGGAACTAGCCAAACGTTACACCCATGCTCAATCCCTTAAGAGATGGGATGGAATCAAAGGAGGCAGTCTTGCCAGGATCACCCTGGGCGACCCTGGAAAGCTGGCGCCGAAGAAATATTTGGCGATGACCAGGAAAAACCTACGTTTAACAGTAGGATTTCTGACTGGTCACTGTCAACTAAGGAAACACCTCCATACTATGAGGTTAGTGGACACACCTCTATGCAGGATGTGTGAACAGGAAAATGAAACTGTCAGGCATGTCTTATGCGAGTGTCCGGAGTTATCGTCAATAAGAGAGTGTGTGTTCGGTGAGTCTTGGCCTACACCTGCCGATATAAAGGAGATGTCTCCTAGTGACCTGACCACCTTCCTGAGAAGGACAGGATGGACAATGACCTAGGAGGACAACTCCTCGGGAGGATGTACAATGGGTCACATGTGGCCTAAGTGCTGTGAGCCTACACACTCACCCTCCCCACTCTACAGATACAGATACAGACCAGGTATTCCGGGCAGAATGGACAAAATAACAAATTTAAACACTTTAGAATCAAAACTAGGCAATAACATATCATTTGTTCATGCAATGTCGGGTTGCGATACCACACCGGCATTCTTTAAAAAGGGCAATAAAAGTGTTTCAATTGTTTTGTGTAAGAATGGAGAAGTTTCCAAAGATACACTTGAATTTCAGGGGGTATCCAGTGATATTGACACTTTATTTGTGTGTGTGGGGGAGAATGGACTCAGACAAAGTCAATTAATTATGAAATCAAACAATTTTATTTTGTTGAATCTACATTATATTTAAAGTTAAAGTTGTGACGCGTTTCGCTAACACAGTAGCTTTTCCAAACGAATGGAGGTATAATGAGAAATTTTCAATTTATACAGTGCCTTAATACTAAATTATACGGATATTTAACAATAAAATTATAATCTATTTACAAGGAAATGAAATGAACCAAATTAAATAATGAATACAATTGGCATCACCCTCCAAAAAGTGCCATCCTGGTACCAAATTTGATACAGACTTTAGTTTCATTACTATGTTTCTGTTTTTTTTCATAGTATGCGAGAATAGTGTTAATGAAATTGAGCATACAATTTCGACAGAGTAGTTCACATGAACAGTATCATATTTCTGTTATCAAAATAATGCAATTAGTTTGCGTCAACGTTAATAAAGTCGAATTTGCCAAGAGCAGTTTCACTGGATCCAAGCCCAAACGGCCCAATATTTATAAGCCCATAACCTATCAGTTTTCGGGACGATTGTAGAATTATTCCTATTGGTGTTTATCTTGTTTTCCTATAGATTTTCAATCAAGTTATTAGTTTTTCAATTATTTAAAAAAAGTATGAGTTAAAAACCAAATTGGGCGAGTACCGCCAGTGAGATTTTGTGCGATTTTTAAGGGGCGATTGTACACCACCTAAACAAGATATAGATAGTTTTACTACTATACTGGCCTTAATATATTTTAATTTAAAATCGACAAATTTTGTTTTATCAAAACAACTTATGGAAGGAATATTATATTTTCATAAGATGGATATCATGTTATCAGGATCAATAATATGGGTATTAAATGAGGCACTTCGGTCCAAGTTACCAGCACTGAAGCTTTGAAATTTGTCTACCACTGGAAAGGGAAGATTCTAGAATAAATTTCTCCCGTTTAGACTAGCGTCATTTATAGATAACCGCAAACTGCACCTCGCCTCTTCGAGCACAGTTATAAGATCCAAATATCGATATTTATTGTTGATTGGCTCAAGTTCATGTTGGAGCTCGTGATTCCACGTCAATAATTCCAATTACGCCATTTACCTTACCCTATTGATCCTATATTGATTGATTGATATTATCAGGAACAACGACATAATTTTCAGCCAATCAGGCATGATCATCACAAATATCAATATTTCGACTCAATTACCTGATTTGAATAGTCGGGGATTATATTATAAGCAACAGGTATCTTAACAGGACTAATTTTTCCATGCCCAGTGGTTGAAAATTTCGAAATATGTGACATTTACATCGTAATTTTGTTGTGGTCAAACATTACAGATTCTGAAGTTTCTTCGTCACTACCACTATTTTGAATTTCCATTGTCATTTCTTACAAGTGTAATCTTTGAAATTCATATAACAGTACTAGTCATTATAATTATTATAACCACTTCTTAAGATCCATCCCATACCATCCCTAACGTTTCCAGCTTGATTTTATCTTCTATATTGTCTCACATTTCATTTTAAAAAAGTTTCACTTGAAATCTCATATCCACCATAGGAGAAATTCTTAAAAATCTCACTTACTATACCTTCCTCAACTTCCAATTATTTTTCGATACATTCTAAAATTGAAGTTCTTTGCAAACTTTGTAACTGATTCTCAGGGGATCTTTCGAAACGATATTGCTAGATGAAGTAATAATTGAAAAATATTTTCACCTCCAACGAGAATCGATCCTGGATATACCGGCCTAAAGTCCGTGGTTCTATCCACTCACCTCCATTTTACATTAATTGAGAATATTTACCACAAAAGCTGTAATTATTTTTATAAAATAAATAAAAGCAAAAGTCTTTTAGCTCATTGACTAGAGAACTTTTGTTCAAGGTTTTATAATTATAAATATTTTTTGGTGGGGAAAACTTCCCAATGTGAAGCTATTTTTGTAAAAAGTTACAGAAAGGACATTTTCTATATAAGTAGCCTTTATGATAGTGGAGATACAATTTATTTTTTCTTACGAAATGGTTTCCATTTAACATATTCGCACGTTCAATGATAAAGTGATCTAAGACAAAAATGCCAGTTGCCCGGAATCTGCGAGAAACTGATTCATATTTAGAACTTTCTTATGAAGTTTGAAATGTTTTAGATAATTTACGAAATATGTGAATTAGTACAATTTGTTAAAATGTTAGTGAATATTTTGGGATGACTTATATGGTATAAGAATTTTGAATTAGGAGAAAAAAGTATTTTGATAAGAATATAAAAACAATCCACAGATGAGCACAAGTCTTGAGGGGAAAACGACATCAAAAAAGAAAAGAAAAGTAGGGGGGAAACTTGAAGCTCTATTGGTATCAACCAAAAAATATTTTAAAATTATAGAAAATGAAAGCAAAGATGCCGTAACCTGGAAGGCAAAGCAGCAGTGTTGAGAAAACATTGCCGCTGAGCGCTGAGCTTAACAGTTCAGGAGTTTATGGCAGAAGGTCTGACCGTCACTGAGAATTTCATAGTAATTTTCCCTTTCTCGGATTATTTTTGGTTTTCGAGGTTGATGCATGAGAAACAATAACTCATCCTCAATTGATCCATCAAGTCCGGGATCAATCATTATTTTTATTATAATACTTTATAGGATTTATATTTGGCGCTAACGTCTTTTATTTACAAATTCAATTATAAATAAATGGAGATGTGCTGTGACAGAAATATATTTATTCAGAATTGTCAAGACTGTAAATTTAAATGTCACCAAAATTAGGTTAACCAGTGGTCACAGTTTTCACAAGAACTCAAAGTGCCTGTTACTTTATCCTTTGGTCGAAGAAGGTCGCCTCCCTGTTTGATAGTACCGCACAGCACTGAGTTCGATGGTTTTCAAAACTGAATGAACCAATCTTTCTAATAGCTTCGATTTTCCTAGTAAAATTGGTAACTGATAAATAAGAAAAAATAAATTATGAGAATGATACACAAAACGTGTAATAATTAACATTGAATAGTGAGCAAATGTATCACCTTATACGAAATTCATTATATTTTTAATACATAAGCCAAAACGAAATCGTCATTTAACATTGGTGTATCACTATTTGATTTTGTAAATATCAACTAAAATGTGAACTTAAAAAGGTATTTTATCATCTAGAATCGAATTTATATGGATTTGGGCAAATTTTCATCAATTAAATCTTCGTTTTGCCCATGATAATGATCCATAACGAAATATCTTACCATGTTATGTCTCTGGGCGGATATTTATAGAGGATGTGGAAAAAGATTGGATAATACCACTGAGGGGTCTATTCTGTAAGTATGTACGATGGTACCGTTGATGAACGAATATCGTTTACGAACGATAAATGTTATTCTGTATCCAAAATGCTAGCAAATTTCTCGTTAGAACTCGCCGTTCATGACCGATAGCCAGAAACGTCACTTTGGCTATAAAAATTTGTCTATTTTTGTGATAAGATTAATTATTTCGGTGAAAATTATGGAAATTTTTGAAGAGGAAATTGATCGGTGGTACGGTGTAGTTATTTGATATTCAAAAAGAAATATTTTTTTTGGAACTTTAGTTCTTTACGTCAGGTTATGTTTGAGCGACCAGGGGTCGCGACGCAAAAGATCTGACCGTTACGCGTTACGTTACGCTACGTTATGTTACGTTGCTTTCGTTATGTGCCTTGCTTGCGTGCTTGTGCCTCCTTAGTCTCTTTTTCGTTTACGAAGCAGCGATTCATATATGCTCCGGCCGGGATTCGAACCCGGTCCCCCCGCGTGGAATGCGAGCATTCTACCACTGAACCACCGATGCCATATAAAAATTCTATGCTATGCAAAGCTGGTATTCGCAGTGCTGGTGATCTACTTGAATTTGTTCGGATAAATTTTCACTATTATTTCCATAATTTTTTTGCGCGATTAAGGGGTCTAGCACATTTACTTTTCGAAATACGGGTTGTTGAAATTTGGAAAACTTGAATGTTTTAATTCGATAACTTTAAAATGGATGGATAAATTGATTTGACATTTGGCAGGTTGTTTTGAAATGTAAAAGGGCATATTTTGATAAAAATAGTAGTTTGTGCAACTAGTGTGGATATGATGGCCATATCGCACGAGGACGAAGTTTGAGCACGACGCCGTAGGCGGAGTGCTCAATCGTTCAAGTGCGATATGGACAATCCACACGAGTCGAACAGCATATTTTTTCTACGACGGACTTAGAAAAAATCTAGAAAATAAAAATTTCTATAAACTGTAATATAACTTCAAATTGAAAATTTAACAATTCAATTTTATGTTTCCACTAATTTTTTTGTGGTAAACGTACAGTTCCTGAATGTCCAATTTGTATAATGCTACGGTTTCCCTTTTTAAATATACGATGCTGTTATAAGTAGATGTTGCCAGTCGGACTCCCTCATGAAGGGTACCGTACCATTATCTATAATAATGAATATTCTGCTAAATATTTCAAACGTCTACCTGTTGTCGTTATTAATATCAAGCAGAATAATTATTTAAAAATAAAAATAATAATAAAAAAAACTTCTTCACGGGGAATCGAACCCGGGTCTACCGCGTGAGAGTCTGGCTTGCTTACTACTCCACCACCGATGAATATGCAAATTGTTTATCTATAACGTCACATAATATATTACATAATTTTTGCTTAAAAGGAACTAAAGTTCCTTCCGTGTGTTCCGCGACACGTTTCACCTTTTTCTTACATATTGATGGGATATTTTCAAGTAAGAAATTCGTAACCTCAACTTATTGACATATAAACGTCAATGCCTCAGCTAAGCTTTTTCTTTCATAACAAAGAGCCACAACCTCAAATTGCAGTTGAAAGTTGAACAAGGTTGTCACATCGCAAACTATTTCAAAGTTGGTAAAAATATTGACATGAAAAACGTAAAAAAAAAACTATCACAGTCCCTTATTATTTACATTTAGAGGTTTGTGCAGTATATTAAATAACATAGTAGTGTAGATTTTGAAAACATTAACGGATATGTATTTATATATAGAATGGATATTAGCTACGATCTGCATCACTTAATTATAATGTAATTCAAAAATCTAACAACGCTGTGGTATTTTGCTCTACCACCCATATGAAAACGTCCAACTTTCGTTAACATCAGAAAGTGGTCAACGAAAAAGATACAGAATAACGTTTCCAAATTTTTCGTTAACACTTCCAATCGTTTGTAAACGAAACCCATGCTGAACGACATATTACAGAATAGACGCCTAAGAACCTCACTTATTCACAAAAGTGTACCCAAAAAAATATAGGTGGAAGAGTTGAAATTTTAGATCGATTTTTTCATCGCTGCCCCTAATCCGCTAAATATTTTTACAATCACAATCGCTTATAAATGCTGGATAGAAAAGATAATTTCTCTTGGATTTTCGCAGGTTTTTGAAGGGTGTCATATCCGTTTTGACTTTCCGCTACGCGTCGTTCGGTGAACGGCAGACTCGTGCGGAAAAATTCATTTTCCGCACTTGTTAGGTAAATAGCTATTTTCTACTAGCATGCGGAGAAATCCCAAAGGTTAACATAAAGAAACATTTATTATAAAAATACATATCAACAAATTTATTATTATTATTATTTGACATCCATCTGTTCCTTTTTATTGAAAATCATAGCAGAATTGTCATGAATTTCCTAATTTTTCAGATATTTGGTGAACTACAACCATACAAATACATATTTCAAATATTCAAATGCCAGTATACTCCCCAAATACTTAACTAATTAACTTTCGGAGAAATGACTCTTGCCACAGAAAAAAAGAGGAAAGTGGACTTTTCCGCACGCTAGCAGGGGAAAAAAAAATTTCACCCAGGTGTTATCACCCATTGAAATCGCACAGTCCACGACAAAACTTATTACAAAAATGTTAAGAACTTCAAGAGAACCCTTAAAAATAATAAATTGAACTTCAGAGCCTTAAAAGAGCTCTGTACAATTTTGTGAATAGTTATATAAGGTTCAATAGACCTAAAATTATATAACCTATCTTTGTGGTACAGCCTGTATTAATGTTTAAAGAAAAAAGTCCCCAAATAAAAAAATTGTGGATATACGAACATTGGTATTGAAAAAAATTAAAACTGTGGAAAACTCTCTCTGTGTGTAAAACATGTTTGGTCCAAGAGAAGGTTTGAAGCATGAGTAGGTAAATCTGCAGTTTCAATTTCTGTGACGAACCATCCTTACATGCTCGTAGTAATGATACAATCTAGGAGGGTTCGCTGGAACACAGTCCAGATGAAGGTAACTGAAAATGTTAATGATCATGTCTGATTGATCTCATCTAGCTCACTACTGCAACTTTTTTCCACAGTGAAAATTATGAGAATAAAAATTTTGTAGAGTTTTCACAGTTTATTATAATAGTGAAAAAGTCTTGGAAACTGTTTTCAACTGTTCTAAAAAGACAGCCAACGATTGTAAAGATTGGATGTCTTTTTTCATTCACGAAATCTCAGCATCAATAGTTCAGTGTTCCGATTCTAGATGTATAAAGTATTTTTGTGAATATAAAATATTTTGGAAAGTTAATTCGCATGTTAGTGGACAATATAAGGAGCTTTGGTAAGATTTTCCAATTTTCATTAACTACTGCTCCAGAGGTGTTGATTGAGCTTACAATGTCCTGTGAGGAAACCACTAAGAAGTCTTGCTTATTTAGTCTTGGTCTTGCTCAAATCTGTCTGGTCTCGGTCTTGGTCTTGGTCTTGCTGTATTTTGTCCTTGAGAAAAATGAAAATATTGAAAAATAAGTAATTTTCCTTTGGATTTTAGCCATGTGTTAAGGGGACATTGGGACAAAGACTGTGTACTCTTCAAACATTTTTGTAGATCCGTTTTTTTAAACAGTGATTTCTTTGTTTTTTATGTATATGGTTAAAATCTAGTAAAGAAAACTGACAATTCAACATGCCAACTTATATTGTTCCAAGAAAAGCATATGTTGACGCTGTTACAAATATTTCATCTCATATAGTTACTGTGAAAAAGAATTTTTGGTTGAGTTTTGCGTATTTAGTCTTGGTCTTGCATAGTCGGTCCTGGTATTAGTCTTGTTCTTGTTCATTGTGTCTTGGTCTTGGTCTTGCGAGTCGAAGAATGGTTTTTGTCTCGGTCTTGGTCTTGCTTTTTCGCAAGACCAAGACCAAGACCAATTTTTTCATAACTAGTCATTGTTCGTTATTGCTAATGCTCAACAGTTACTTCCACCAAATCTAGTTGAATTTCCTGAGTGGCCACTGCTTTACTGGTTAGCTCATTAGTTTTTTCATTTCCTGGTCTACTAGTATGACCTGCGATACTATTTCCCTCTAGTCCATGTCTTCGGGTTGCTGCAACATGACAACAGCGCCTTGATGACTGTTTAACTATCTCAGCATATTCTGCTCACAAGAATTCCTTCACAAATGGAGTTATGCACGCACCTTCATCACATAAATGTCCGCCTGGAAGATGCTGGTTCAGCTTCCCATTCTGGGAAGTCTGGGATCATAAATATCAGCCCTGTATGTATATTGGGGTGACTTTAACTGAGACCCAAAATATAATATTGTGCACCTTCTGCGGAAAGTCTCAAGAATCTAGTAGCTACTTTAGTCCCATTTCCCGTAGACATTTTAGGATAACTGCAGGCTATAGCTGAGGTAAATGTTAATCTTCGATCCAATTATCTCCTAGGTGTTGTTCCCCAGGATGGAGATGGAGGATGGAGGTTTCTCCCTTCATTCCAGGTGCCCATTCAGGCGAATATGTCCCGTCAAGATTCCCCTGATTCATTAGATCCCAATAGGCTGTAGTCGCCCAGAAAATTATTTGATTGTCTTTTCAATGGTCGGATCTTTTTTTTTCGGCTCCACCTCTTTCTTCCAGTATTACATTGGAGTTGATTCCGCAAAAAGGTTCCGGCCCACAAAAGGGTGTTTAAGCTCCCCCCATTGCTAGTTCATTTGATATTTAATGTTCTTCTATTCAAGTGTGTCCTGGAATCTATATTAAGGTGAATATATTGTTCTCGCCCACTTCATTGGAATTGCCTGGGAATTCTCAAACAATTGTGGAGCTGTTTACACAAGAGATCACTGCTTTAATGGCTGCTTGACTATCCGACATTATGATAATCCTTTGCCTTTTATATCCTTTGCCAATATCTTGCTGGGCACTCTTTCTAATGACGTGCATTTCCGCTTGATAGATACTCGGGATTTTTCCCAAGCTTCCAATCCCTAACCCGTACACTCCTATCCCAGTTCCATTGGCTTTTGAGCCGTCTGCGTCTGTGTACCATTGAATGGTATTCTTTCCAAGTCTGGTTATAGTATTGGGATCCTATTCCTTCTTGTAGCTTAGTTCCGTAACAAATTTCTTTGGAAAGTTATACTTTTTCATTACATCTTGTGGCATGTCTAAGGTTTTCTGATTTCTAAGAAGTGAGTAGGTGTTTTTTTCAATGATTTCATCTCTACTTAGTCTGTTACTGTAGTGGTGTGGAATAGTTTTCTCTCGTCGTCAGTAAGCTAGTTCTACTACTCCACTCAGTGGCTTTATAAGTGATAATTTGTCTCATCACAGCAATGTACATCCAACTGAGGATTTCAGAACTATCACCCCAATTTTTTCCTGCTAAATATCAGTACACCCATCAGAGCTCCAATAATTTAATATGCGAAGAAACTTTCCAAGGACATACATAATTTTGTACCCAGTATTATCAAAGATAGTGATGACATTATTATTATTTTCTTTGTAAATGTTTAATATACATATATCTTTTTGAATGTATAGTTTTCCATTGTTTTTGCAAAAAATATGTATAAAATTTGTTAATAGGCGGCGCTTAAATGTAAAAAAAGTAAATGTGAGGGATTATGAAGACAAATATACGTCCAAATGTTTATTGAGATTTTAATTCATCGCCTTCATGTAAGCCTTTTCGAACTTCCTGTACTGGATTATATCACATTGCAGTTCCCATTAATTCGCTGAGTACTTTGGAAAGGGAATAATGGGTTGATACATTCATTAGGTATGGTTGAAATAATACCCTTCTTGGTGTGCGTCATCGATTGTCAATGTCCTTCTAACACATTACGTGGTAAGAAATAGAAATAGAAAAATAATCCTAATCAAAATATCACAATAATGAACCGTTTAAATGTATTACAAACGTTAACCCTAATCTATGACGTACAAAAATTTTATTGGTTGATGTTTAGATTACGCGCAAGCGCAACCAATCAACCGAGAGTTCAAAATACCATGAAGGCGTTACTTTCGTAGCGGCAATGTGTCTTACATCTTTTTCTTCTGTCACACTGACAGTTCTCGACAGGTCTGTACTTTGTTGTTTATTATTTATGGAAAGTGAATATTAATCTTATTGTTTTATTTATTCAAATAATACAAAAATATGTCTAGATACACGGAAAAACATCAGTATTTTGAAAGAAGCTGATAATTATTAATTTCATAGCCTCTTCGAATTTTGCTGAATATGATCCATATGATATTATATATCAAATTTAAGGGTAAGCTATATGTCAAAATAGCAAATAATAGGTTTGTTCCAACTAAGCGAAATGATACGTACATGAACATCACGATTATGCGCATAACAAAATTTCTGCTCCAACAAGTTCCGACTATTTCATGGACTGATAAAAATGCGGGGTCCGGTAAGGTTCGCGACCCTCGAAATTTTTGCAACGATTAGATAGAAAGCCCTATTGCTATAGAACGTTTTAATAAAAACAAATTCTTGGATTATTCACTTTTGAAAGAGAAAATCGCAATTGAAAGTACCAAAAATTCGCCATTTTTTTTAATATTTTACATTTTTTGACAATTCTGTCTTGATATCGGATGGTCACAAATTTAAGAAAGAGCGGAGAATGGGCAATGTTGCCAGCTTTAATTTCCGTAGCTCGTTACGGCTTGGAAATAACACCTAGATTTTAGATTTATATTTTCACATATACAGTTGTCAGAACCAAACATGAGCCCCGGAAAATATGCGAACTAAAATAAGGTCATCGCAAGCAGCCAATCAAGAGTCAATGTTAACGATTGTCCATTAGTAATTGTTAAATATAATCGAAATAATATGACCGAGTGATTTCATCAACATACATCATTTTATTCATTCTCTATCAGTGTTGTCAATGCGAGGATGATTATCCGATTTTTAGATAATTTCACTAATTTGGATCCAATGGTTTTTCGAAAATTTTGTAGAAGGGATATATAAAATGGCTATTGTTTTGGGGATTTTCCATATTGACTGGGGACGAAGACTTTACTTAGATAACCAATGTGTCCTTCTGGTAATTTTGACAAATTCTTATAATTTGAATAGTGAGTTCGGGTAATTTTCATTTTTGCATCGGCAACATTGGACTATAACCAGTTCATATTTTGTTGCTTTCCATAGAAACTTGACCCTTCTTTTTCATGAGATTAATAGTCATGTAATTTGAAAATATAGACATTTAGGGCAAACGGTACTTTTAGTTTTGGTCCAATATAAATTGTTTTATTAATTTTTATAGTTACATTTTTAGCAAGTTTGACTTTGTTTACATATCTCTTAACAGTTGACATTTATGGTATCAATATTTTTTATCGATTCAAAATATCGAATTGTTACTACAAAAATACAACTACAGCGACATGAACACGCCCACCAGGGCTCACGTTTGCTTCTGCCAACATGTTCTTACTATATTTATGATCTGAAATTTATGTATTGAAAATATACTTTTAAGACACACACAGTTTTAAAATGACTTGAATGTGTTAAATGTTTTTTCTTATATAGTGTAGAACAGTACCTACACTATTGAGTGAATAAAACAATAGTCTCATACAAAATATTTATTGGTTAACACACACACTACAATGGTATCCATTGCAACAAATGCTTATAAACTATAAAAATAATAATGTTTGTTTGTCCGAAAAGCCGTATAAGATTTGATGCTCTATTCAGAGATGTGTGAAGGCTTTAATGAACCAAATGGGGATATCAGAAAACTACAAAATAGCTCCAAGGTAGAAAAAAATAACAAATGATCCTTATACTCTCAGATAGTCTGGGACTGCCAACAACTCTTAAACCTCACAGCCTCACACATTATCTCCAAATGTGAACATTGGAGATATAGACTCCTAGTACTAGAGCTCCAAGGAAGGATTTCTTAAAGAAGATTCTAGTGAACTGCATGCTGAGCCTGATAAGTACTTCGGTTCTCTTCATATAAACAGTACAACTGAGAGCACAACAAGCTTGAAGGCTGAGGTTTCTGACCGGTGTTGACTAACCAATCAATGAGGATTCGTGATATTGTAACTTGTCATGCTACTTTAATGATTATGGATTACGGTATGCCTCGGCTAGTGCTCAATGTAGAGTAATAGACGTTTCTCCGTGAATTCTCACCTAAATGTTGTACAATTTTTCTGATATAAAAACCTATTCGAACTTACCTAGGCGCCACGTCATTTTGCTAATAAAATTATACAATTTACCCTGCTCAAATGACGAAACTACAGAGTATATGGGTTTTATGGGTATTTCGATAAACAGCCAATAAAAATCGGAGTGATAAAAATAATAATGTAAAGAAAAATAACCTATTTAAGAGTCGACTCGTTTTCCCTAGCTACTTTTACAATGGTGGCCTTCGGCTAGTGTAAGTTAGATATACAAAATAAATCTCTAATGGTGGCCTTCGGCCAGTGTAAGTTAGAAATACAAAATAAATCTCTGGTTGAGATAATTATTTCAATGAGAAGAGTTCTTCTAGTTGAAATTTGAACGATTTCCAAGATATATTGTTGGATAGTCTGTTAAAAGACCACATCCATCGGTAATAAATTTTCTTATCTTCAAAACGGCAAGATAAAGTAGGTTATTTCAGTGAAGGGTTTAACATAGCATACTGTCGAAGGTAAGTAAGCTGATAAAGTTGGTTTTCAAATCATCAAATATATTTTCAAGCCCTATCAATTGCTTTTGAAACCGTGTCTATAGACTTTAGAACCGTGTCCATTGATTTTAGAGTTGTTATAATCTAAAATGAAGAAACATTGTCCAAGCAACAGGTTTCGCCGGCGAAAAATAATTATTTTGGGATGATAAAGTCATCCCACAAACATTTCCAAAGATATATATATATATATATATATATATTTACGTCTATAGTACCAAGTGAGGCCCGGCTACAGGAAAATTGCGGAAGAAGTGAGGACCGCGACAAAGTGAGGACCAATATACGGTCCTCACTTTGTTCATGCCTTCAATCTTCACAAATATCAATCTCTACCAAGTTAAATCACTTTAACGATGAAAAAAAAATTGACCTCATTTTGTAGGCTTAACGTCAAATCACGTATACTGTGATTCTAAATTTCGCCACAGTCGGCGCTTTTCGTTGAGTATATATTTCGACCGTGTATATTCTGAGCTTCATGGTATGGCGTCCAGCGCACCAAGTGAGGACCAGAGATCTGACAACAAGGCTGGTCCTAGCTTTGTGTGCTGTATACATAATTTCCATGAAAATAATATCCTTTTACGTTCTAAATGTTTTTTCATTGAATGACAGAAGTTGTTCGTCTCACTACCTTAAAAATGAATTATTTTCATAAACGCTTCTGAACAAAGTCCGAAAATTGCTTCTTAGTTGCTATTAATTATATTGAGAGAGTATCGCCATTACTGTTAGTACTTTAGACATGTTTGATGAATTTGATCTGTAAAACAATACCAGAGTAGCCTAGTACAAAATTTGATCAATCCGATTTTAACGTCAGTTGTAAGATTAATGGTTTTATACAGGGCTGCTAAAAAGTCTGGCTTCAAGAGATTATCGTTGAAAAGGATAAAGGGAAAGATATGAAATTTTAGCACAATGAATGGGACTTCATCAAGCATATTTTGGAGCAAATGTCAAATGTTTTTGCCGTCAGCGTTCAGCATGCTGCCGACATCTCGATTTTTCCAAAAGGCAACCTAAGTATCACATAATTGCTTATTTCTTTCTCTTTTAAAAAATAATTGAAAAAGAACAATAAACTGAACTCACTCCACACTAACGCAAGACTTGCTACGTCGAATAATATGTACCTCTCAATTTATTTGTGTTAATTTGAAATTAGTAATAGTTTTGACAATTTCCACATAAATAATGATGTGGTTGAAGTTTTTTTTTTTTTTCAAGAATCTACCAAGATCAAATAATCAGTACAGTACAATTTATTAAAAAAAAAATAAAACTGATATTTCATAAGACACAGGAAAAAATAGGCTTTTTGTGAATCATCACTCGACATTGGTTATCTGAAAAAATTCCAGGTACCGGCGGTACGCCAAGCGCTCACGTCAAAACCATTTTGGGCTTTGAAATATGCATAATTGAGTTTTATCAATCGACTCACAATTTCATATCATTATCCATTTCAAAGATTATACCTTGTTGCGAGATTCCTAAGCAGCCCTCCTCCGTATAATAACAACTGTTGGGTTTGAAGAGTTCATTGAATATTTGATATCAACTTACAAAACATTATCTTGAATGCAATTCAGCATTTGTACTGATAGCAATCGTTTTATAAAGTAATGTGAAATAATGTTCTCACCTATAATCTAAATTTCTAGCTTTCCGCCGTAGAAACGACGACGGAAAGAATGTCTGACCAGTCAGGTAAATGCCGGTAAGGTATCGTAATAGCTCCTGAATCTTTCGAAAAAAAGTCATATTTGTGATTGTGAACCAGTGCGAAGCTGTGAACAGTGAAACGGAAGTTTTTGCAAAGAATTGGCTAAATGATAACAAAATCTTCGAAAATTGTCTTGTTCAGTTATAACGATAAATTTTCGAATTTATCCTGACCAGGACACTTTCAATGAGATTCAAATTTTTCTTATAATTTGAATAGTTTTTTCTATTCAAATCATTTGATTTTGAATCTTTTTACTAGAAATAACTGTTAAAAGAAAAGATAACTGAGTATTTTAAACACAAGTGTTGAATAAACTACCCTTTTATATCCAGCCCTTTGTTATAAACAGGTCAAATTCTAGAGAAAAAAAATTTAAACACAATAAAGACCCTTACGCTCTCATACTTCCATTTTTTTGTAACAATACAAGATAATACCTAATGTAGCGTGTCAAATGGAAAGTACAAGCCCATTCGACGTGTACCATTGAGATTGTTTATTAATCTTACCTACTAAAATGAACTATGAAATACCCCTCAATAAACAATAATACGAGCAATAATATCTATACTGTGTCGTTATAATATAATAAAGTTCCTAAGTTTAACAATATAAATAATATATCTAATATCTACAGCATCGTTTATTTCTCAATAGGTAAGGGACCTTCCTAATAGGCCTGGTGAAAATTCCAGTCTCTGTTTTTATTTTAATAAGCCTAACCCTACCATCAGCCCCCGGAAAAATTTCAATTATTCTACCTTAAGGCCATCTTAGAGGAGGAATATTGTCCTCCTTTAACAATATAAGTTGATCTAATTTTAAATTTTCCGTAGTTCTTAGCCATTTTGGTCGGTTTTGTAATTGATTTAAATACTCCACCGACCACCGTTTCCAAAAATGTTGTTGGATTTTTGTGCATTTTTGCCATATTCAAAGCCGGTTTTCCGGAACAGTAGTTGTATCCTTTTCTAAATACGCATCCAGACTTTCCCCTATTGAAAAATGCCCAGGAGTTAAGCACAACAAATCTCCAGAATCATTTGAGAGTGGACACAGGGGCCGTGAGTTTAGTATCGCCTCAATTTGTGCCAACACTGTACTAAATTCCTCGAATGTGAGTTTTGGTTTTCCCAATCACTCGTAGGATATGAAATTTTGCGCTTTTAACCGCCGCTTCACAAATTCCCCCCAATGTGGCGATCGAGGTGGAATAAATTTCCATTGTGTACCCTTATTTACAAAAAAGTCCACAATATTATTTTCATTTCCTTTATTTTTAAAGAATACATATAGCTCGTGTAGCTGATTTCTAGCGCCTAAGAAATTTGTCGCGTTGTCGCTATAAATTATTTTTGGGTTACCTCTTCGTGCAATAAAACGCTTAAATGTTAACAAGAATGCTTTACATGATAAACTTGTCACTAACCCTAAATGAATACATTTATTAACCATGCAAATAAAAAATACAATATATGCCTTTATACATGATGCCCGCCTTGCCCTTGAATTTTTAATAAAGAATGGACCCCCAAAAGGACATATTTTGCTTGACCCAGTGCCACGTATTCATCAATAAACCCTTTATAATTTAAAAATAAATTATTATCCTTTACGAATCGTTTTTCTAAACTTAGAAATCTCCTTTTAGCTAACGTAAAGGAATCACCCAATTTCTCATATTCGTTAACTGATTTTAGTAACATATTTACCCGAAAAGACCCATTTTCTAAAATCTTTGTGGTATTATTAAAAATATTTTCTGCAAGTTCTTCTTCAGAATTTATAATGTTATTACAACTGACTTCTTCAGATTCCCAAAACTTTTCCATCATTTTATTGATCTCCGACGAACTTGTCGACAAAGAAACATTATTACGATCATAATTATTATTTGCACTTAAATACCCAATAAATTCCTCAGATATATTGCCCGCAATAACCAAACCAAAAAGTGTGTTTTGTAACACCGGCAAACCCCTACCTAATTTTATTATCTCTGGTGTGATTACCTCGTAATAAATATCGGCACCGAGAAGTATGTCAACTGACTTTTGTTTGCCAAAAAAGGATCAGCCAAATGCAAATCTGATGGAATTCGAATTTTATTTATATCTATTTCTATTTG
>CAJUYH010006652.1:0-19557 GCA_910591685.1 Galerucella tenella | reverse complement strand
TGTATCAGTTAGGATACCTACAGCCACAGCCACTTGACGCACGAACATTCTCCATTCGTCCAACATATTTCCAAAAAATTTATCGACGATTTTAAGGCCGCAATTATACTTCTCTGGTTACAGGTTGGAGTTGATAGATATTTCAATTCATTATTAACTAATAAAAAAAACGGCCAAGTGCTAGTCGAACTCGCGAACGAAGGGTTCCGTATCATTATCTATAATAATATAACTCAATATTCTGTGAATATTTCAAGCGTCTGTGTTGCAAGTACTGCTTCAGCTATTACCACATAGACGGTGTCAGGATGCTGTTTTAAAAAATCACTTTTGTTGTATGGAGGCCCCCTTAAGTATTCATTTTATTCAATTTTTTAGTACTTGGTGTTATAGCAGCAACAGAAATCATATGAAAAAATTTCAACTGTCTAACTATCACGGTTCATGAGATACAGCCTGGTTACAGACTAATAAATACTTGTAACATATTCTTGGATATAAATCTACATTCGAAGCTTCACGAAAAAACAATTTCCATTACCCTGAATATCGTTAAAAAAGCTCTTTTCATGTTCCTAAATCATAATTAGATATTCAACTCTCTGTGGTCGCAGTTCCCTGTATATTGATATTGTAATTCGTACCGATACAATATTATTACTATTATCATGAATGTTTTATTAAAAATATTCGTGGAAAGTCTTATTTTTCGCGAAGTGTTTATAGCTATAACGTATCCGATGGATTTTTGAAACGTACAAACCGTACCTTACAAGTAGTTGTAAATCTTAATGATCGCGCCTGTTGCATTGCTTTTATTGGTCAGTTAATTTTCGATGTGAGACTATTCAGCAACAAGGTCATCTCAGTGCAAAGACTTATAATTATTACTGCTCCAAGATATGGTTTATTTTTATACTTATATGTCTTGAGAACACGGATTTTCCCTTTTTTTTGTTTTTTTGTTTGTCATTTTTATACATTTTTTATTGAAACTATTTATACAAAGCATTTCAATGGAAACTATTGGGTCCTCCGTAAGGAAGAACACGTTAAAAACTTAACAATGCCGTAAGGGTTTATCAGAAAGAATTAATAAGATTGGTAATCAATTCAATATTCCAACTAGATTTAAATCTAATAGTACATTGAGCAGTGGCGGCGCTAGCCGCCGCGGGGCCTTGTGCGAGGTGATATTAGGGGGGGGCCTTCCCCGGAAAATTTTGAAAATTTAGGTGCTGAATTATACATTTTAATCCTCTCTAGAGTACTTTTTGTCAGTGTTATATCTCTATATTTCCTAGAAAAAATTGTCTAAAATAAGAACCTATATGCTTTACTTATGGTCATCCACAACACTAAATAAAAATGTATTTAATCAATTGGATAAACACTAGTGAAAGGCTGAAATCTAAGTACATTTTGTTTTTAAACGGCGATCATCTGTAGGTCTAATTAAAGCGACGCCCATCCTTGTCCTTCAACATGATTTTTCAGAACGTAGCTGTAGTTATTATTTATGGATTTCACTTTACTCATCTAATTAGTTTTCTACCTATTGTACTGGAAGATTGTTAATTTTTTTATATCCTTGGCTACCTAGTGAACGCCCTGGTCATAACAAAAAAAAAATACCTAGTGAACGACTCGTTACCTTCACAGCTTTCTGAAAAATACTGACAGTTTGATCGCACAGCTCGCACATGCCTGGCGCCGCCACTGACATTGAGATCTATACTACCAAAAAATGGAGAACACTCTTCTAAAAGTTTATTTAGGTGAAACATCTAGACTAGACCATTGAAACCCTGGATAAATTAACACAAAAAATATATTAAAGATAGCTAGAGCTCTTTAGGTCAGGTATTTGCAAACGTGCTTGGGAAGATGGCCATCATATTCAATGGCATTCGGCGCACATAATATTGAAAGAGCCTCATAATAATGCAACTGAATGCGGATAAATGTGAAGCTAGTATTTCAGGAGCGGTTAAATATACAACACGGCTCCATCAACTGCGCAAGTCCAAGTAATTGGATTAATGGCGGGAGATTCTGCACTACATTTAAATCGAAAAACTTGTCAGTGTCCCTCACTTCACTTCAAATAAATATGTAGAAGGTTAAAAGCTGCTTGGACGCATGCGCACCTCAACTACTAAATTTGAGGTGGTGGGTGGAGCCGTGTTGTATATTTACCCGCTCCTAGTATTTCAGCCGAATGTAGTCAAATCTGGTTACCAATGTTAGAAAGAGAAATTTCCAATAATCAATTTAACTCCGATTCACGCCAGAGGCGTCACAACCTACGTCATCATGGTATTTGTAGACAATCTAAAGAAACTATGTTGCATAAAGATAACTTTCATACGATCACATTCCTAGTAGACTATATTGTTAGGATGTCATACAAAAAAGATTTTATTTCACATTTTATCAAGAATTTGATCTACTGGGAATGGACAATAAAAATTAAATAAACATTTTTTTAAGCTTCAAAATATTATTGATTGTTTAGTTATCGAATTTTTTCATCACCAAAGTCGGAGATTTCACTGAGATAATGTTATCCAAAACTGGGAGTTGACATGGCTGTAAAAAGGGCTATGAGTCTGAAAAGTGCAAGTAAAAAATATGCAAGAGACAATATTTTTTATAAAAAAATACTGTCTAACTGGGAAATTAATATACATTTTATTTGCGTCTAGTAATAAGCTAAATATAACTTTTGCATCGAAAATTGTGACAGTAGGGATATGAGTTTTAACGTCAATAATTTGGTCCTTGGTTTTAGTGTTTTGTAGTTTGTGGGTTTTTGCTCTCGCTTTAAAATATTGACATCCTTAGATAATTTTTGCAGCTCTGTTGATCTTCATCTCGGAGTACATTTCGAACTATTGCAAGATATTATTGCCCATATATCTACGAAAAACCCAAGATTTGCTCCAAATTCTCCGTCTTTTCTTTTTTATGCTTCTAGCTTTGTATGCTAAAACCACTGTTAAGCTCGTGAGAGCAATAATGTTTTTTAACTTAAAATCCACCTTCATAATAAATGATCGGACGCTGGAACGTTACCGAAACTAAAAATATAAATAATACTGTAGTTTGATTTAATGAACAAAAAGAATAGGAACCATATTTCTGGAAATTAATATTATGGAAGTGCTCCCGACATGAAGACGGCTTCTAAAAACAAAATAATAAGAAAACCTGGATAAAAACCAAGATAATTGATTATTGAAAATTACTATTTGTAATATGTATATTCAATTACTATGTAAATTTATGTTTTTCATAACCAACCTTATACACTTATTTATTTATTCGTGTATTTCTTGAAGCATTATCTATAAAATAAATTATGTTTGCAAGGAAACAAAGAATAAATTGCGTTGGTTATAAAATCACATCATTTATTGGACTGTAAAAGCTGTAGGGAGGGTAAAAGAGAGAGAGAGGGAGACAAAATTATAAATGAGAAAAGAAAGACTACCGCAATGAATGAGGCATTGCTGCATCGACTACCAACTGTCCCGACACGACTTGGGACTCTTCTGTCATCCCTTTTGATGAATTACCCTCTAGGGACAACGTTCCGTACGTCCGGGGAGAAGTTCAGCTCGTACACAGCGGCGGAGAAATAAAAAGGCAGAACATGCACTGCGTTTATATGGAGAATTTTTTAAAAACTTTGTATTTATAAAATGGAATTGATCTATACTGGGATATGGAAAAGTATCACACTAAGAAATGTGATTGTAATATGTCCACATCAAATTCCTTTAAATGGCTAGCCAGGTCGAATGATATTTCACAGAAAAGTTTAATTCTTCCTTTTATTTAACATTTTGAAAGTTGAGGATTATGGCACATTTTTCACAAAGACTAATGTTAGTTGGTAATGGTGATCAAAGAATATTTTTAAAGATTTAAATCCTGAATGCTCTCCTATTGGTAGATCTATGGTTGCAGGATTAATAAATATAATGAAACTGGTACCGTAAAGGATCGTCCAAGGTGTGGTAGACCAAAAAATGCAACTTATGAAAATAATAAAACTGTAGAGGTACTGGTAGATAATCCTTAAACATCTGCAAGGTATTGGTACTTATTAGATTGTAATCCACGCTTGGTGAAGGAAGATCATACACAACGTAAACAAAATATTTGATTTAATAGAACGTATGCTAAATATCTTGATCTGTGCCAAATTGAAATTATATATCTGAGAAAAACGCACAATTTCCAAATGTGACGTACCTTCATACAAAGAGATTTTAGGATATGTTTAAATGCAATTTTCCCTTATAGATGCAGTGGTAAAAAAGTGGCCGACGATATCACCCTCTTGTATTTTTTTTCTGTGGCTAACTGAAATACCGCGTAGCTTTGAAGATCGAGAGATTGTATCATTGTCAACAATAACCAACAATTTGACCACTTATTTAAGTGAAGAAACTGCAACGTAGCAAACTTTTTATAGCTTTTTATAGCTATAAATTTTTGTTCGAAAGAGAAAAAAATAAGCTTTTCTGTAATGCATCAATCGACCTCAGATGTCATCTAAACAACTTCAACAAGGAGGCCGTACGCCAAACGATGAAGTCCAAAAAATTTGACGAGGCCTCTGAAAAATACAGATCACATCGTCCCAATATGATCCCTGTTTTTTACAGTCATCTGGTGTAATGCCGTTTCAAAGTTTTTGGAGACGGGTTCTCAACTCTTGGACGGTTCTTGCGGGTTTTTTTCATAATAAGCCACAAGGTTTCAGTCTGCGATAGTTCTGGACTATTAGACGTCCGAAATATTGTGCTCCATCATCTGCATTTCAAGCGGCGCAATCTTGTTCCAGTAACAAATTTCAAACGAATGTGCTAACTCTACTGGGCTTATATTAGTCTTGATTGTGATGATATAAATAACCAACATTTTGGGATATAAACATTGTTGTCCAATTAAGTGAACATAATTATTTATAGACTTCATTTTATGGAAAATAGTTTGTCATATGCTAGAAACTGTAAAGAGGCATCGAAAGTCATTTGGAGCCATCGCCTCACATGACCATGGAAAAAAATTCTATCTATCACTGAAAATTTGAGGTAAATATGGAATTGGATGGAAGATAACTTTCTAGCAGAGCCGAATTAACAAGCATGAAAATTTGAAAATAAAATGCCCTTGTCTATTGTTTACCTAATACTGGAGTTTTTATTGTTAATTATTGCTCTATCCCAACACTATAAGTAGGTAATTTTGTGGTGAATTAGATCAATATTGGAAGTTACCTCCTTCGTTAGAAAAAACGTGAAGAAATCGACCAAACTTGAACATTTTATAAATTAGTAAACGTCAGTGTAAAGCAAAAGCTAACATTTTATACCACTCACGTTTATATTGAATTGTAATAAAATTATTTGCCGCGATCCCACTGTCTACACCTCTGACACCCTTCTAACTATACTACCCTTTCAAATCACGACAAAGCCACCCTTTCTTTACTTTCTGACCTCTCATGCATCTAACATGCGATGTTATGCTGCTTTTTTCTTTTCATGGATGACCCAAATAATCAATGAACCCTTTTTTTTCGTCACTATCACCCTTTTCTACTACTACTACTAGAATATTTTTTTAGTGTTAATTTCTTTAATGGCACTTAAAACGATGGCATTGTTGGCAGATAGTTACTGAAAGAAAAGATAATTTTTTTGTACTTTCGCACGTGACTATGCACCCATACACTGAGAATAAATATTTTCAATTAAAGTATGAAATTGAAGATTATTCATACTTGGTATAGAGAGTATATCAAAAATTGTTTTTATTGAAAATTAGAAATTTAATAATTTTTAAAATTGAATACATGAATGAAAAACATATTTTTTCTCTACTTTTGGAACTTTAGTTCTTTACGTCAGGTTAGGTTTGAGCGACCGGGGGTCGCGACGCAAAAGATCTGACCGTTACGTTACGTTATGTTACGTTACTTTTTTATGTGCCTTGCTTGCGTGCGTGTGCTCTCTCCTGAGTCTCTCTCTCGTTTACGAAGCAGTGATTCATATGCTTCGGCCGGGAATCGAACCCGGGACCGCCCGCGTAGTAGGCGAGCATTCTACCACTGAACCACCGATGCTACATTAAAATTCTATGCAAAGCTGGTAATCGCAGTGCTGGTGATCTACTTGAATTTGTTCGGATAAATTTTTACTATTATTTCCATAATTTTTTTGCGCGATTGATCTTTTTTGTTTATTTACAGCATCGGTTGTCAGGACAGTAGGTTGTGTTTACTGGTTTCTAAGTTTAACACGTAGGTAAGTGATTTACTTACCGTTCAGACGTCGAAAAGTAATAAATAATTTCACCAAAATGCAAAATATATTTTAAACTGATCGAGAAGTATAAATGTCACTTTTGACATTTCGTTCATTTCGAAGAAATTTAAATTATTTTATTCGGAATTTATTTCAATACGATCGCGCAAAAAATGGTATAAGCATCTCGAACGTTAAGGGTAATTACAACGTTTGCATGTAGATTCCTCTCGTAAAATTGGACAAAATGATATGAGGATTAAGGAGTCTAGCACATTTACTTTTCGAAATACAGGGTGTTGAAATTTTGAAAACTTGAATGTTTTAATTCGATAACTTTAAAATGGATGGATAAATTGATTTGACATTTGGCAGGTTCTTTTTAAATGTAAAAGGGCATATTTTGATAGAAATAGTAGTTTGTGCAACTAGTGTGGATATGATTGGCCATACGCACGAGGACGAAGTTTGAGCACGACGCCGTAGGCGGAGTGCTCAATCGTTCAAGTGAGATATGGACAATCCACACGAGTCGAACATCATATTTTTTCTACGACCCACTTAAAAAAATCTAGAAAATAAAAATTTCTATAAACTGTAATATAACTTCAAATTAAAAATTTTACAATTCAATTTTATGTTTCCACTAATTTTTGTGTGGTAAACGTACAGTTCTTGAATGTCCAATTTGTATAATGCTACGGTTTCCCTTTTTAAATATACGATGCTGTTATAAGTAGATGCTGCCAGTCGGACTCCCTCATGAAGGGTACCGTAAATAATGAATATTCTGCTAAATATTTCAAACGTCTACCTGTTGTCGTTATTAATATCAAGCAGAATAATTATTTAAAAATAAAATTAACAATTAAAAAAAACTTCTTCACGGGGAATCGAACCCGGGTCTACCGCGTGAGAGTCTGGTTCGCTTACTACTCGACCACCGAGGAATATGCAAATTGTTTATCTATAACGTCAGATGTATTACATAATTTTTGCTTAAAAGGAACTAAAGTTCCTACCGTGTGTCCCGCGACACTTCCTACCTTTTTTTGTGTTCAATTCCATGGACTTGTTCTCAAAGGATCCTCAATTTTTTTCAAGATATGGATTTTCGAATAATAAAATCACACCTTAATGGCAGATTGTACTACTTTTTAGTTGACTTGTTTTTTAAATTGTAACCAAAAAATAAAATTGAAGATTTAGTAATCCAGTTAGATTCCTTTTAACGATTGGAATTTTATATTCATTTTTCAAAATTAAAAATTAAGTACTTGCATGGAATGATTCAAAATTTCAAAAATATCCTAAAAAAATAAAAAAACTCCTCTTTTAAAGTTTAAGTATCTTTTGAGTACGAGTATTACATAAAAAAAATGAGACAAAATAAAATAACAGTTTTTGATAGTTCAATTTTGAAACTTGTCGATTTTTCAAAAAATAATTTTTATATATATTTTATTGTAGTATGTATCCTGTTTAAGACGATGATTTGTATAAAAGTTTATAATTTTATAATTTTTTGTTTAGTAAAGCTTAAGTTTTCGATAAAAGATTAGATACCAAAATTCGTTCGAATCAAAGGGCTCTATTTATTTTGGAATCAGTGTTTTTAGTTCGAAAACACTTTCACAATTTAACTGAACATAGTTCCACTCCTAGAAGAAAAAATTTCGATATTTGATTAACATTGACCACCTTTTTTTATATTTTGTTATGTATTTTAATTTTATATTTTATATTTTATCTAGGTATTTTCTGTCAATAAAATTTATATTTTTTCATAACAATAAAGATTATCTCTCTCTACTATTCCAAATGGTTCAAAAAATTTGCTAAAATGATTGGTATGGATACAAAAAAAAAGTTAAAGCCTAATACCTCTTCACGATCTACAGAAGTGTCTTATTTTGCAAATGAAGAATCAATGTAACCTTATATCCAGTTAGACAGTGAATAACATTTAAAATTAATATGTGAAGAATTCAGAAAGAAATATTATTAACCCAACAAGACAATGCCCAAACATCAATCAAGGGAAACAATTAATAATTACCTATTGTATTTTTGTTTAAAACTTCACTTTTTATATATTTTTTTCCTACTATGATACTTATGGGTATATTCATTTCTATTTAGTTAGTTAGGCAAAAAATAATTTAACGAATATACACAAGCATTAAAATAAAGATCATTTTTCATACCTAATGTCTTTTGTCAATAAGTTTTCGAAAATGTATCAAATTTATTTCGCTTAATGGCCACTCTTGTTATATTACTACTGATAATTTAGCATGTGATTGTTAAAACATTTATAGAAAACTACAGTGCTCCACAGAGTTGCTGCAATTTTCAGTTCAATTTTTTTTTCTTTTCGTTCAGCCCTATTTCTCCCGCCGTGACCGTAGAAGAATTTTTGTCAGTGTAACAAGTGAAAAAAACGTGGGTATCTTCGCACGCGACTTCATGTGCACAGACCTGGTGGGGTCGAAGGGTGTTTTCTGTTTTGAGCTCTAGTTGTTCTCTAGTTATGTGTGTTAGATGGCAATTAATCATTTTTTTTGTATGTGATTAGATTATGCTGGTATATATCGGTGTAATGTTTGACTTGGGAACAATGGGACGTTTTAATGACATATAGACACGGTCTTAGTACACAGGGTTTTTTTTAATATACTTTATTATAATTAATTCAAAATCCTGTAGTTATTTTCAGATATATTTATTACAATCGATTTCATGACAGTCTGTTAAAAAATATGCCCTATTTCAGAAATATACGCCTGATTGGATTAAGTAGGACAACATGGACTGAATACGAGCACTAACAACTATTATTTTTCAATTTTAAATATGAAATAAGCAACATTTTTTTGACGACTGGAATTGATTTCACGGTTCAATTATATATTTTCTAATATTAAATCTAGTGTATTCGTAGATACTCAAAAAGTCCGCGATCTTGTTCAACGCATAGTTCAACTCCTGTAGAAAAAACGGCATTTTCTATTTCCATTCAAGGCAAGCGATGAATTTGCATTTTAAAATCTGAGGATCATATTTTCGGTGATTGTAAAAATAGACTGGAAAGCAGTCTTGCCCTCAAAAGTAAAAATCTAAAACGGCCAGGTTGGCTCTTCCTAGCTCATCGATATGTATATTCCGCATTTAGATGTTCTCGCACATTACTACACCCCTCTACACCATTATGGAAGCCCTATCATCATCTATATTTGTGAAAATTCACTCGGCATCTTTCAAGCGGAAATTGATGTAAAAGAAAGATGTGCACAATTCAATTTGGATAAGAACTATCCTATGTAGAATATCGTGGCAGTTTATAAAACTGAAAATACGAGTAGATATATCTTGTTCCGAAAGTTGCATATTTCAGTTTAATTGCAAATTTCGACTGAACTATGAATTTTAAAATAGTAAATTGCTAATTTTCCAATCTTAATTAAAATTTAACACAAATGAATTATGAATTCACTGATTTTAAATTAGCTTCAACGGTTTTTGGCTACGACCAACCAATTTTCATTAGCTAATTACAAAATCCGAATAAAGAAAGGATTTAATTTGAAAGTTCTTGTCTTTGAAATGATAAAATGATCAACTCCCAGTTATTCGTTCTGCCATTACATCATTTCATAATTAGTATAATCAAATTCAAAGCACTGCAAATATTTTAACAAAAGGACTTATAATGTGAGTCTAAATTAAATGGAACACCAATAATATTTTAATGAGTTAGTTGAATTAAGGGGACCGTAATCTCTTATGTAAATTCCACACCAAATTCTAAGGGATAGATTGGTTTTCTTATATTAAAATATCCAGGTAGGTGCCCATTACCTAGTCGATATAATAAGTAAATAAATTGTTGCATAATTTATATTGACAGATCAAAGATACGAAGACCAAGGTCCAATACCAATTAAATTAAAATGAGCTATACTAGTACGTCCCTGACCATAGTCAGGAATCTATCTTGTTCTACGATTGTCATAAACCTAACCATACCTTTGCACATTTACCATTACATTTTCTATTTGATTTTTATTGTTTTCTTGGTGTATCTTTGTTGCAAAAGATCCAATTGCCATGAAATTGACATCGGTGTTCCATAGTAAAACACACTCAGCAGACCGATGACTGGACTCTGGAGTGTAGTGATGTAGCTGTTTCATCCATTTATTGCGCTTGAACATCTCCAAACTGTGCTCAGAATCAGCAAAAGGTTGTTGTTTTTGATCGATTGTGAGCTTACGCAGCACCAACTTTACACAGTGCTCTCGCATGCCCAAATATTCGTGAATGACACGTTCAGGTGGTATCTTTACAATGTCACTTTCAATTTCACTTGACGGTCATTCAACATTATTTTGTCATTTTCTTTCGATGTTTTCATCAGTCACAGCCTCTTTTGGGAGTACTTCGTCTTCGGTGCTCATTTCACCACGGTTTGCAATCAATAATGGTTGATTTTCCTGGCGCAGAGTTCGGAAACACTTCATCAAGCCAAGATTTTTCTTCAACTGTGTTTTTCCTTTCAAAAATCAATATTTTATCAGCACACAAAATTCTATTTTTTCCTTTTTTTTTCAATAACAATAGATGCTTCACTCAAAACTCAATATCTCACGAACTAATCGTCCGATTGCTGTCAAATTTTGACACGAATCGTTTGAAGGTTAGTACTAACTGAAAATCATATGGATTCAATTATAGTACCGCTTCTATGTGTCAGACCTGTTAAAAATAACTGTATGTACTTTTAAAATTTGTCAAATACCTACCTACCTACCATTTTATTATTTCCTCGTGAAATCGTTTTTATTGCAATGAAAAAGTCTACTTCACAAATATGATTTGTAAAATGTATTTGTAAAGCATGTTTAGAGTATTCCTATAAATGTCTATTATTATAATTTCTTACTACTTCTATTCCGAAAAGCAGAGTTGGGGAATAAATGTAGTACAAAGTACCCCATGCATTTTTTACTTTTTATTTGGATTACCTATAATGCGTGTTTTTTAGTTTTTTTCTAAACTATCATTTTCTTCACTTTTTATCTCGATTAGGCGGGTACAGTTCTCACATTTCTTTCGCGTTCCAACTTTTTATAGTATCGTTCTTGGGACAGCGGGACTGTATACAAACTGTACCTTCTAGACGGAGTGATAAAGTTGATCTGTCCAACACAAATTCCAGTTTGCGCTCTATACAGTACTTGAAACGATTCCAGAACGGTTCAAAAATGCCAGTTGGAACAAACCTTCCATTGTATTGTCATTGGTCCTTGACAAGTGTGTAAAAAAACAATTTTGAATTAATCTGAGCCTTTAAAGTGGGTAAAAATCGAGTTTAAAGGTTGCGTTATAAATGGAACACCCTATTTTTTGTTACTTTATTGTGTTCTCATCGGTTCTTGACAAGTGTACAAAGTTTAAATTAAATCTGTTGGTTTAAAGTGGGTGAAAATCGAGTACAGAGGAGTCGGTTACAAGCATACATACAAACAAACAGGTGATGCTAATAAAACCGGGTTGATTAATTTTAAAATAATTAACGTTTTGCCTCGAGCACAAGATCATGAAACAAACAGTATAAATTGGTCTTATGGATGTTATTTATTCTGTGGCATGATAAAATTTATAGATTATCACTACTTTTGTTTTCTCTATTGAGAAAAGTATCGGAAACAATTGAAACTTTCCCATATTTTGAGGCAGCTACTTTTACTCTTCATCCGAAACTTCAGAAAAGTATAAATCTCAATAAGACAATGACAGGACCAAATGTTATTACGGTCGGAAGTTTTCAACGAAAAAAAGGAAATCTGCCTGATGTTTGCTGCCCGCTGTCAGCAGCTTGTCCATAACTTTTTAAAATGAACACGAAAAACATCAAAAGAAACAAACTGATTTGCAATTTTGAGTTAAAGACATTCGCTGATAAGGTGGATTTCCACAGATCATCCGAAAGTTTTATGATTGGTGGAAAAAGTTTAAATTGACAAGCCGCCCAATATTCGTCCGAAAGTTTTAACCTACGTCCGTCATGACTCATGGGAAAAATAAACTTTTGTCCGACATCGGATCTGATTTAACCTAACTTTTTCATGATCTACTTTTTTTGGGATATTAATTCAGAGCGAATAATAATTATTATAATGAAAGTCGATTAAAAGCAACGAACAGTTTTCTTGTAATTGAAATAAGAGGTAGAATAGAAATCCAACAAGATTTTGGATAGGAGATATTTATAAAAAAGAAAATCTCAAGTAGCATTTTATAATTTGGTTCAAGAAATAAGATTTTGTGATAAACAGAATATGTTAATTATTTAGTAATGACCTGCAATACATTCAACAAATTACTTGAAAAAATGCATCAAGTTACCAAACTTAAAAGTGAAACTTATGTCACTATTTTTTGATTTTTATTAAAACGTACGATTGTTTCCAAGCAATGGAAATTGGCATTTTCATTCATCCGATACGACTAACAATCGGACATCGGATCTGTGGAAATTCACTTGCAGGGTAACGAAAGATTATGAGGCGTCCTTTTTCAATGTAAATAATGAACTTCTTTCAGCAAATATACATATACAATGTTTACAAACACTAGCAAAAATTGTTGTCAAGTCTAAACTGTTTAAATAAAGAAGTTGTTATTGAGACTTCCTTTTTATTAATAGAAAGATTTTATTCATAGTTTTTCTTCATAGTACTTGCATTTTGAACTATTTCGGCTTCCTGAGTTCCGCCCTGATCTAACCCTACTCCAAGATACTGGAATGATTCCAATCGTTCTTACTTTCATCTTTAATACAGATTTTTATTTTTTCAGTTTTATCACCAATTACCATAGTTTTAGTCTTATTCGTGCTTATTTTCTTTCCACAATATTTATAAAATGCCAAAAATATTGGAATTGAACGTTTTCATGTATTTTCCAAGGAGCATTAAACAGCGGAGGACAAAGGGGCAAAATAATGTTTAAACAGTGAACAGAGCCTGAGTCTTTGCATGAATTGTAGAGGTTTTCAATAGCAATGTATAAAACATATGAATACCTCCCTGGTAATATAACTCTATAACTAGTTGTTCCTTTATCGGTAAACGTTCAAAAGAGTCATGTTAATCCAGAAAATTTTATGGTAGTGAAAATTTTTTATAGGATACGATCTCTACGGTCCTTTTTATATACCCCAACCCTGATCACTTTAAGAAAAAAACATTTCTCTTTTGTTTAATAATACCAGAGTTTTATTTCCCAAAAAGAAAGTTTGAAACGTTGCGTTGGCCCAACGCATTTTATTGCCACTTAAAAGTCTATCCTTCTTCATTGAGGCCGTTTTTTGGAACTAGAACCTTTTTTTCGTTGACGACGGCGACGGTTTAGACGGTGAGAGAGAAAATTTTAAATTTACGATTATTACCCAACCTATAAAACGACACGGAAGAAATGGGCAGAAGTGGAGTCAGGTATAAAGTTGAAAAGTACGTTTTCGATTAGACAAGTACATGTCAGGAGCCTGAATCGCATTTTCGACTTTTCAACCCGAAGTTTATAATTAGGCCAGTCGGTATGGGTCATTTTAGACCAAAAGTACAAGTGATTAGCAATACTGCTGATTTTTTTTTATAAGTACCTTGAAGTATGTAGATTAATATTTAAAAAAGTTTACCAGTCTATAGATTTCCCAAATTAGAAAAATTTCTCAATATTTCACGCTGGGAGAAAGGTGGAGAAGAATAAAAAATACCACCGTGTAGGGAAAGTGTTTTGCAATAAAAAAGGTTCCTTGCGTTTTTTTCGTCCGATCAATGGTCTGTCCGTAAAAAATTCGGTAAACTAAGTATGTGTTCCGCATCAGCGCGACTCTGCTGCACGGCGGAAAAAAATATAAATATTTTTTTTCAATCTTTGGTGAGAGTTAAGGTTGTGAATAATAAATAAAAGGTGATAAATTAATCTTTACATATTTTTATTGGAAAAAGGTATGAAAAAAATTATATCTTAAAATTATATATTAATAATCTTTTATACATTTTCACTACATACCTACATTTTGTTCGTTGAATATTAATCTTTATATTACATGAGTATCAAATTTTATTTTGAAAAGATAAAGAAGATTCCTACCCGAATCTATAATAATTGCTATTTTCGCTTATAATACAAAAAATCATTCGATCCAAAAATGTATGTAAATAATTAATTTTGTAATTATATATTCTTAATCTTAGAAGTTTCCCCAAAATTTCTACGCAAACCCCATTAAAATTACTCCAGTTTTATCAAAGTTACAGTATTTAATCTATATATTGTCTTGTAAATTCAAAATTTACAAAATAATGAAAAGTGCCGTATTTCGTAATTAGGAAAAATTCATTATCCTTAAATTTTATCTATGGAACAGACCTCCTAAATAACAGTTTCCATCCTCCGAAAAATTGTTTCAATGCCCTAATTATATATTATATTTTTTATTGAGATACTTGGTTTTTTATTAGAATATAATATTTATATTATATGTGAGACATTTGCTAAACATGATTATGTGCTATGACAAAAAAAAACTGCCATCTCAAAGCCGATACTTTCCTCTTCAAAACGCTGTATTACAATTATTTATATCTACATTATAACTGTACAATAGTTTATGATGTACTCCGTCGCGCTTCAGAAAATAAGAGTCGCGCGGATGCGGAGCACATACTTAGTTTACCGAATTTTTTCCGGACAAACCATTGCTCGGACGAAAGAAACGCAGGACACCTTTTTTGCTGCAAAACACTCCCCCTATATGGTGATATTTTTTATTTTTCTCTAGCTTCCTTCCAGCGCGAAATATTGAAAAATTTCGAAAAAAAAAATTTTTTAATTCGGGAAATCGATAGACTGGTAAACTACATACTTTAAGGTACTTGTGAAAAAAAATCAGCCGTATTGCTAATTACTTGTAGTTGCTACCCCTATCGTCTGGCCTAAATGAGCAGTATTTAAATACAACTTACAATGGTTAATTAATTATATTTTCTCAAAATAGTTTAATATGCCAGAAATTACAACCTCTCTAGGATCCTATGCAACCGCATTTCAGGCGGACATTCACGCCATTGCTTCATGTGTGGAGAGATTGGAGCAAACCAATCGCACACATAGAACCATAAAAATTTTCGTACAGTCAAGCGGCTTTGATAGCACTTAGAACCTACCGTGTAACTTCGAAATTAGTATTAAACTGCCACAAAAGATTCTCCTCAATAGGAGAACTAAACAGTATCACTGGTCTGGATCCCTGGCCACTCTGACATGAATGGGAATGAGAAGGTGAACTCTCTTGCAAGGGAGGGTGAGGATCGTGTCTTTTCGAACCAGAACCTACAATTGGCACCGGAACAAGGTTTGCCAAACAACCACTAAATACCTAAACAGCAAGAAGAGCTTTAGACTTCTGGCACTATATACCAGGATTGGTTCATTCTAAGGCTTTTATACATCCTTCGAAAAATGTATGTTAGGCTATAGCAGGCATGACCTACAGTATCTAACAGGCCTTTTAACAGGCCATTCATTCATATGTTTCGGTTGTGCTCAACGGAACTGAATCTTTTTACCATTTCCCACGCTATTTCAAATCCAGAAGCTTCATGTCTTCTATTTAGGCCACCAGTTTAACTAGAGGGATTATCAGTAATTGTGATGGTTGTATTATTTCCTCTCCAAAGTGCTTCCGTCTGATTCCTTGTGAGTTCTCACAGAAGCAGAGTATGTGATAAGATGTTTCCTCGTAGAGTTCACATTTTCTGCACATAGATTAACTAACTTTGCTCATTTTGGAAGATGCTTCCTCAGGGTGCAGTGTCCAGTCACCAGGTCGGTAACTCAATTTTTTGTCCTGTATATCCTCTTCTGATGTTTTCATCAATGCCTATAGCGAGAATGGTATCTGCTTGAAATACAGACGTGTATCGACCAAGGCGAAAGAACATTTTTTTCAGAAGTCCATTTATACCAGCAACAGTGCCATGTTTTTTTAGAATTATCGGTGAACCAGATGATTTCTCCAGAATTACCTGGATGCATCACCTGTTCCCTGGATAGGATGATGATGTCACTCGCTCAGTGAAAATGTTCTCCGGTGTCAGCCCAACCACCTAAGGTGGTGTTGCATGAAATGTCGACTTGGTTCTTGAAAAATTCTCATAAGGTTGCCTCGTTGCCATGACACGCAAGCTCGACGACAGATATTTGGTAGAAACGTGGCAATATTGGATTTCGTCCGCATTCCTTTCATAGTTTCAGATAATTTTGCCAAACTATACTAGACCAATTTTCTCAATTACCTTTCATCTATCTCTACTATTGATTAATTAGATAAGATATATCTAAATTTTCCCAAGCCAGTACTGTCACTAGACAAAGAACTTTGTCGATGAGATTATTTTAAATCGTTACGGTCGAGTCTTTTGTCTTTTCGGACTTTTAAGTCTTTTGTTTCTTTCTTCTATATTCACCCTTATCTATCTCAGCTTCTTTATGCATCGTTACTTTTTATTGACTTGCCCTTTTTGATTTCATAATCAGATATAATGTGTACACTTTAGAGTTGTTTTTTTAAGAGCCCGACGGTCTCTTACCAGTTTAGATGGCGGAAATGACAAATAAAATTTCAATTCAATTTTTTTTTAAGTTCAAAGAACGAAAATAATTAAAAAAATAAATTACATGAAATGAATTTTCATGCACAATCCATTCCAAGCTATTTCGTTTTAATTTTACACCAACATGATTAATTCAAGAAAAAAACCCTCAGCAGGTAGTCGAATCCGATAACAATAGCACAGTATCTTATTTCGAAAATTCCACACATGTAATTTTTAACCAATCAGAACATGTATTTCTTACAGATCACCATCGCAACGGATGAATAGACAGCCTAAGTGTGACGTCACAACTGTTGGCGGAGCCTATTACGGTTCCAAACAAACTCTCTTTCTATGTAAAAGTCCCATAAGGAATTTTTTATTTAGTGTTTTCAACGTTATGAAGGCAAAATAAGACATCTAGTTTCCATATTGTGTTAGAGGAACGTGCCGGTTAAGTGTTTTTGTATATGTTTTTGCCAAGGTGAGTTAATTCGATTACTAAATTAAGTTGAAAATTTTTTGAGGTTATGTTGGTTATGTTTTGGTGATAGGTTTTTGGATGACTTCTACTATGTTTTATGATTGATAATCACTTAAATTTCAATAGTCATTTTAGTTACATACAAAAAACATTTTTAAAGAAATTATAGGTACTTTTACTCCAGAGTATCGCAACATTTAAGTATTAACTCTAGAATAACAGTGTATAAAACCATATACAGCCGCACTTTGAATACTGTCCTACCTTACTGTATACTTTCGATTTAAACAAATTAAGAGCACTGCAAAAATTACAGAATCGAGCAATGAGAATTGTATTAAGATGTGGCAGGCTGACCCCAGTATCTTTAGTGATGGAAACGTTGGAGTGGTTATCGATTGAGAAGAGGCTGATTTAGATGACATTAACCTACATTTTTATAAGATGTTGCACAATCTTTTGCCGATGTTTTTTAACAAATATATAACCTATAACAGTCAAATACATGAATATAATACTAGAACTAACAATCACTTACATATTAACATTCAAACTAAAACGTTTAATACAAAAACATTAATATTTAAAGGATTTATTGACTATAACAAGCTACCAGATGAAATAAAAGATTATTAACTCACCTTGGCAAAAACATATACAAAAACACTTAAAAGGCACTTTCCTCTTGCACAATATGGAAACTAGATGTCTTATTTTGCCCTTATAACGTTTAAAACACTAAATAAAAAATTCCTTATGTGACTTTTACATAGAAAGAGAGTTTGTTTGGAACCAATCCAGACTCCGCCCACAGTTGTGACGTAAGCACTTAGGCTGTCTATTTTAGTGGAAATTTTTTCCTGGTGAGTACCCAACAGCGAATTATACTGGAAATTTTTTGGGACGTTTATAATGACAGAATATTATTTTTGACAATCTAATTTTTATTTGTTCACATGATAATTTTGATTCATTTCAACTACAAGCTCAGATGTTATCTAAATTGTTTGGACCATTATGATTCCTGTTTATATTGAAAACGCAATTATTATATATGGCAGATTGATTGGAAGTTGCTTGTTCTTGATTTAGAGATTCTGGGATTGTCTTTGCAAGTACTTGATGAAGACGAAAATTGATGCTGTTAGAAATAAACACATTTGTTGTGGAATTTTCTTACCGGATACCACACGAAGTCAAATTAAATCTGGAAATTTTCTCTCGCTCATGAATATTTTTAGAAAATTATTCCTCGTCTTCGACTCTAGTGGTATTACTAGTGAAAGGATAATGCCTAATAGTATGGCTATTTTACAACTGAAATGTTTGGTTGGTGAAATAATAGCTCTATTATCTACATTTTACTGTATACCATAACTATTACAAACAATGTCACTATAAACATACCGTATATTGCAGTGCTAGATTTCACCGGCGTTCGTTGATATCAGTTTCTCGATTTTTATAGATTCCTTATATGAATAGTTCAATTAATTAAATAATATTACTGAATAGAGATCGCCCAATTGTATGGGGATGATTGAACGAAAAAATCCACTAAACCCTCTCGTAATGTTCTGCTTAGAGGGTAACGTAAAGGAAAAGAGGATATCAGACGGCTTCTTGATAATAAAAAAAGCAGTAAATTCAGAAATCCTGCTTTTCGCCACACGCAATATATATAGGAGCACAAAGTTTCTGCGAAATCTTTGAAAAGCCATCTCGACGTCAGAAAAAAGGGGGACCGAAGATGAAAGACGGCTTTTCTGCGAAACTTGCGTCATCGCTTCGCTCAGGACTATTCAGGACAGACGAATGTCGGACGATGTTGCCATATTTACATAAACTGAATAGATTGGTGAATGGAGATTCCTATCGATTTAAGGATACATTTAAAGATGGATTAAGCAGTTTAACAAAAGTTTTTTATCAAAAGAAAAAACATTCTATACTTAACTTTGTATCAGTCGTCGTTTGACGCGTTTGATGTAAATCGTTTTTCAAAGGCTAATCTTATAACTTTAGAGAGATTTAAGTCAAGTCAAAGTTGAAAACTATAAAAATAAAATTATTCTATACA
>CAJUYH010006651.1:0-19560 GCA_910591685.1 Galerucella tenella | reverse complement strand
AGTGGGCCGATCAAGTTGGACTTTTATCATTGCGAGACCGTGAATTCAGTAGATAAAAGTTAAATTTTCGTTTATAGTGCGCGTGTGTTTATAATTTGTGATATGTAATAGGTGATCTGAAGTGTGTAATAGTGTGTACAATCTTTTTAAATAAAGTTTATGAACTTGGTGCTCGTTATTTCGCAGTTAACAGACTGACAACTTCAACATAAGACTTCTGTTTGTGTTAAGTTTTAGAGGTAAGATATTTGATAATATATATAAAATAAAAAGATTTTAGCATCAGTATAATTTGTAAACATACTCTCTGTTCTGTGGACTCATATAAAATATAAGGCTTAACATGGTAATTGTATCAAATAAAGTATGGTTAGAAATTTTCTAAAACTCATTGAAAATGTTTAGAGATGACTTGAACCAAGACTATTTTTTATATTATTATCCAATTTGTGATTCTTGTTAAGCCATCCCACATTGGACTCACCTAAATGAAGTATATTTATAAATTAAGCCAATAAGGTTAATTACTTATGTACTATTAAGTATTTTATTTTGTTGTAGATGCCTGTGAAATGTTTGGTACCAAGTTGTACTTCCAGTTATGCTCCCAACAGTGAAGGATATATTACAGTATTCAAGTTTCCACAAAGTAATGAGGTGAAGAACAAATGGTTGAGAAGTATCCCACATGCAAACTGGGAAGTGGGAATTAAACATCAAATTTCATTGACTGAAGTGTACAAGGATGGTGATAGATATTTACAAGGAAAAGACCTGTATTAAGGGAAAATCTAATACCACAAATATTTCCCAGTCTCCCAAAATATCTTTCAGTGAAGAAGAATCCAGCAGCAAGAAGTAATCCTGGAATACGAAGAAGGGTACTAGATAGACAACAGGAACAACAAGAGGAATTGTTGAACAGTGATGTGATAGTGAATGTTTTAAATTTGTGTGAACAGTTTAAATCTAAATTGAGTGTTCATTTAGAGAAGTGACAGTGTCATCAACAAACAAACTGTATATATTTATATCTGATCGGATTTGACAATGATGAACCAGATGTAAGGTGTAGTATAAAAATATTTGAATCAATGATAATCGAGGACATCGAGGTAAGAATAGAGCAAAATTTATTGCATAAAAATGCACAATATGGACAAATTCAATTCAATATAATTCAATATTAATAATCTTGTGCTGTTAAATATTCGTAAAGAAGATGAACAAGTAACCACACATGAATTTGTAGATATTCTTTATGATATTAGTTTACTAATAACATCTCGACAAGTATCAAATTTAGTAGTTCAGTTTAGAGCTGGTTATGTAAGTCTCAAAGTTTCTAGAAAATTAGAATGTCTAAATTGTATAAATTTAAGATAAATTACAAGCTAATAAGAAACTTATAAATAATAATCATGAAACAAAATGTAAAAAAAGAAAAATTCTTAATTACAATAGTTCTGTACATTCTATCTAGTTTAATGATTTTAAATACCCACTATTTATATTACTTCTCAAGAATTCTGATGTACCCATATTATTGTATGTAGTTCAGTTTGTATTAATAAAGGTTTATTAAGAAATAAAAGGCGAAGAAATAATTATTTTAAGGTGGTGTCTGGTCAGCTGTAGGGGAAGGTAGAGGCTGATTTTCTTCATATTTTATATACTTATCAATAAATTACCTTTTGCATTTTTATTTTATTTAGTCTACCTATAAATATTTCGATTTTTATTCGTTAAAAATGTTCTATAGCTTGGTTTATTTCATATTTCTCACCATTGTAGTAGGCCTACAAGTCGTTCTCATCGGCCCACTATTTGACAGGTGCGCCACGTTGCCACATCTAGGATTCCGGCCTTGTATTCTAGGTGGCCATGGTTCAGCAGGAAATTGATGATCGCTTCGGTAGCGCTACGTTGTGATGAACGCGACCAATGGCTCTACTAGATGAAGTTTATTTAATGTCAACTGTCAATATTTGTGATCATCATACAACCATTGACATATAATGTCAATGCATACAACAGAGATAACCTTTATTATACTGAAATCATAAAATACTTCATATTTTATGACTGAAATAATACAACAACGTTTTCAAACGTTTTGAAATGTTTAATAGTTCAATGTACAATTTTTAAACTGGAATATATGTTGAGTTTAAATTGTAATAAGTATATGGTCAGTTTTAGTCGTTAGTAGGTAATTCATTAAATCTAATAAATTAGTATGGGTTCCAGTAGTAAGAAGTATAAAGATAAAGAACCAAGAAAGAGACGTCATGAAGATTCTAGTGGATATGATGCACCAAAAGAGAAAAAACACAAACACAAAAGACACCACCATAAGGAAAAGAAACGTGAAAGGACTGAAAGGTCTAAATATTATGAAGAAGATGGTAAATCTCGTCATTACGACAATGTGGAGAAAAAGTCGAAAAAAACCTATGAAAGTGATGGTCAGTATTACAAAAATTTAAGGACTATTACAACAGATTTGCATACTCTCCCATCGTCAATTTGATGGTTTTATTGATTATAGCTAAATTTATATATTCTCCAATTGGTTATACATACATAAATTTCAGGTTAAAAACATATAAGAAAATAATTACTGTGTCTGTATTTTGCTCTACTTACAACTTAAAATAATATTTTTCAGATTCAGATGTTATTGAAATCATTGACAATGATACATCAGTTCCCCAAGTCTCAACAAAACCTACTTATTCAGAGTCACCCACCCACACCACTTCAAATAAACAAAATGTTGAAAGTCTTTCAATTGAGGAAACTAATAAACTTAGAGCCAAACTAGGTTTGAAACCTTTGGACATTGGTAATTCTGGAAGTAATTCTAATAGTATGAACTATAAAGATAATAATTTAAAAAAAGATGATTTAGGCGAATTTTATCATAAACCAGCTGAAAATCTTATACATAAAGCCCAACAAGAAAAAATACGATCCAAACTACAAGAAATACGGGATAAGCGACAAATACATTCTAAATTATCTTCAGTAAAGACCTTAGGTGAAAGTGACAGTGAAGACGATTTATCATCATGGGTAGACAAAAGTAGGAAGATTGACAAAGCTAAAAAAGAAGCAGAAAAACGAGCAAAAATGCTGGAGGAGTTAGATGCTCAATTCGGTATTAGTGATTTTGTTGAATCAGAAAACAAATCAAAAATGAAAAATAAGTACACAGAAAAAGATCTCAAAGGACTTACAGTTCAGCATGATGTTGAAAGTTTTGATGAGGAGAAAACAATTATTTTAACTTTGAAGGATAAGGGCGTTTTAGAAGAAGAAGAAGATGTGTTAGAGAATGTAAATATGATAGATAATGAAAGATATAAAAAAAATATCGAAAATAAGAAGCAGAAAGCCATATATAATCCTTATGAAGATTCAGAATTTGATGAACATGGAAATTACCAAGAAAAAACGTTATTATCAAAATATGATGAGGAAATAGATGGCGCTAAAAAAGACAATTTCAGGATAGGGTTTGATAACGCCTTCGAACGCAAACAACAAGCAGCTCAATCAGTTAAAGCCAAATTAGCTCAAAAACGATTAGAAAGCGTTGCCGATTCAGGACTCAAGATAGCCTCGGACTATTATAATGAAGAAGAATTAGCCAAGTTTAAAAAACCAAAAAAGAAAATCAGAAAAATAAGAAACAAGGGAACATTACTAACTGCCGACGAATTAAAACCTGATAACGCCGGTATTGAGGCCATAGGATCCAGAAGACCTAAAATCAAACAAGATGAAGACTATGATATAGACGATATACAGCTCACAGATATTCCTACAGACATTAAAGTAGACGAAGATAAAGATGACTTTTTAGAAAAAGCCCTTCACAAAGCTAGAAGAATAAAACAAAAAGAAATTATTGTAGCAAATATAATAAAAACTGAAATCAAAGCTGAACCAGAAGATGATGATATAGAAGGTAACAACATAGTACTGAATGCCACAGCTGAATTCTGCCGTACATTAGGAGATATCCCTACTTACGGTAAATCTGGTAACAGAGAGGAAACTGAAGATAACATTGATTTTGAAAAAGAGGTTCAAGAAGATATAGCTGATAGCGATGATGATTGTGAAATTATCGAGAGTACAGGTTGGAATAGTGTAGATCCGAGTCAACAAGGTATCAGTTCCACACAAATCGGTGTTCAGGATGTGCAGATTTTAGGAGAAGAACCTGATGTTAGTGCAGGTGTTGCTGCTGCACTTCAATTAGCTATGAGCAAAGGTTTGTTTAAATATTTTTTATTTTATGGTGTGATTTTTTTCATATTTTTTTTGAAATTGCAGTCTAATAGTTCTAGCGAATTAGATTCTAGTGACAAATCATAGAAATAGAAATATTTATTCTCCCTTATACAAGGTCGTCATTAAAATTCATATATATATAAAAGAAATATAAAAAAAAACATTTAACACCAACAATTCACAGTTGAAAGTTTTTTTTAACATTTTAAATAATGCACATACATATTTTCGTTAATATTGTATAGACACATATCCTTCAACATACTTTTTATTTTGGTTTTAAATTTTTTTGTAGGCAAGTTTTGAATTTCTTCAGAGAGTGCATCAAAGAATTGAATACCTAGAGCTTGGTACTTGTTGATTCTTACTCTTGTTGGTACAATTTGATGTTTTCCCCTAGTATCATAATTATGTATGTCTGCATGACTTGTGAAGTGATTTCTATTATTTTTCACATAATTTAAATTTTCATTCACAATTAAGGAGAACAAACTCATAATTTGAAGCTGTTTAAATATCTTTTCACAAGGTTCATGATATTTTGCTTGTATAATGAGCGTACAGCTGCTTTTTGTAAGACAAATACTCTTTGTAGCAAGCCGTGACTGGCATTGCCCCACACTAGAATACCATACAGAAGTTTAAAATCAAAAGTTAGTTTATGTAAGTTTATGACAGAATTTTGGAGTCATATTCTATCAAAATGCATTAACATAACTTCAACTATACGACTTGAAAAGGGAAATAACTTCAAGCAATAAACCAAACCAAGTCAACTAAAATGCAAAAAATAGATGAGTAATGTATCAAATATTCAACATAGCTGAGTACCTATTTTGTTTTGAAATTTAGACTAGTCGAATTAGCTTACTTTGAAGCAAAAAAAACAAAATTGTTAACAGGATGGGAACAGTTGGAAAGGGTGAAGAGGCGTATAATAAACGTTGAAAAAATAAATGCGTTAGCAGGGGTGTTTCCAGATATATTTGGGGGGTGAAAAGGGATGGAATTTTGGATTATTGTGATTTCCGTCGAAAGTTGACGTCGGAGAAAAAAGTTGTAGATCATAAAAAGGTCTACAACTTTTGTGGAAATGATTTTCTTATATAATCTCAAAATCTCCGAGAAAAATGCGAAAAACCGCTTTTATCGTTTTTTATTTTCCATTTACACAATAATAATTTTATTTTGATAAAACTTGGTGAAAGTATACCTTCTTATGTCCAAAAAATCCACAATTTTTTCCAGATAAAAATATCGAGAGACTTCCGAGATAATCACGTATCTCGACCCAAACAAATATTTTTCAAATTAAAATTCTCCTTTGGAAAATTGTCGTAGAGACTTCATTCATGTCGCCACTTTTTCGTCTTGAGTTATACTTTCTTGTGAAATGATAAAATAATACTGTTACGAACTCACTAACTCCGAAGCCGGTCCTGTCGCAAACGATGAATGCGATCGTTCTTTCGCAGGTAATATCTAGACTGTTCTAGAAATGTACCAGGCCATACAATGGTTTATCGAGAAATTTCTAGAGATTCGAGGGACTAGGTATATATAGCGGGTTTTCGAGTGAATCGAGGAGTTGTTCAGTATACAGTGAATCGGTAAACAGTTTCAGTATACAGTGAGTGAACAGAAGTGAATATAAATAGTGTTGAATATAAATTAGGACAATTATTATACTGAGTGTAGATAAATTAATAGACATTAAGTAGTGTGTATATAAATTAAGATTATTATAGTGTGTAAGTGTTTCTTTAATAAATCGATAGTAATTAGCCATAGTGAGTGTATAATTTTATCCCACGTTAAAAACTGTTTAAATAAATAAGAAAAACATTACAATAAAAAAAAACATGCTCAAAAATTGGAAAAATCAAAAAATGAATTCTGCAACCATCTTTTTTTTACTGAATGTCAATAATTTGAATTTTTAAATAACTCTTAAAAACCAATTGCACTATTCAATTGTATTGAAAAAATACAAAAGATTCTTATTATTTGATTAGATATTTCTATTTTTAAAAGTATTACTATGAACATGTCGAATAATGACTGACGCAGATCCAACAATTATTGCTCGGAATAGTTGCAAGTTAATAACATCAATATACAAAGGCAAACCAGAATTAACTCTGAATGAATTAAGATTTCAACTGTATATGAAATCAACTGCAAAGTCAACATTCAAACTGGACAAACTACCACCCACTGTTGGTGCGGCTACACAACACTCTATTATAGAGTTTTCTACCAGCTTCAAACGTGGCTTGGAAACGAAACAACAGCAACAATGTGGGTCTGGAAAGAAGTTTTTGACGATAATTCAAAAATTCTCATGCCACGTTGGCGCGTTTCATTGAAGATTCTGTCATAACTGACGAATTATTAAATATAATTTCTGGTAGCTGTGAAACCGGTTGTGAAGGAAACATATGTGGTTGTCGAAAGCACTTGCTTCGATGTACTGATTTTTGTACAAAATGTCGTGGTTCAGACAATTGTTAAAATGTTGAGAAAATTCCTGAAGATTTCGATGAATCTGAAGATAATTCTGCTGAAAAGGAGCAGCCGGGTCTTTGCTTAATCATTAAAAATCAGTTATCAGAACAATTCTCAGGTTATACGAGCGATATTGAAGAAGAAGAAGAAGATAGTGAAATTACAAATAGTAGCAATATTGAAGAAATAGATGATCAATTTACAAACGTATTTAAAAAATCTCGATTGATGTAGTTTCATAAATTCACTAATTGTTAAGGAAAATATATGATAAAGTTTTGCATCAAATAATAATACTGAGGGCGAGTTGTATCAAACACTTAATCTCGGTTTAATGATGACTGATGTTTAGAGTGTGGCTGATTGATGTATTTATTATCAACAATTACATCAGTCTAAACATCAGTCATCATTAAATCGAGTTTAGGTGCTTGGTACAACTCGCCCTAAGGATCTTTTGTTTTTTTCTTCCGTGCAATTGAGTAGTGCAATAGGTTTAAAAAATTATTCGAAAATTTTAACAAATTATTAACAATCAGTAAAAAAAAGATGGTTGCAGAATTCATTTTTTGATTTTACCAATTTTTGAGCATGTTTCTAAATAGGGACTGTATTATTTTATCATTTCACAAGAAAGTATAACTCAAGACGAAAAAATGGCGACATGAATGAAGTCTCTACGACAATTTTCCAAAGAGAATTTTAATTTGAAAAATCTTTTTTTGGGCCGAGAAACGTGATTATCTCGGATGTCTCTTGATATTTTTATCTGGAATAAAAAGGTATACATTCACCAAGTTTTGTCGAAATAAAATTATTATTGTGTAAATGAAAAATAAAAAACGATAAAAGCGGTTTCTCGCAATTTTCTCGGAGATTTTGTAGTTATATAAAAAAATCATTCCCATAAAAGTTGTAGACCTTTTTATGATCTACAACTTTTCTATTGTACACTTTTCTTTCCGACGTCAACTTTCGCCGGAAATCGCAATAATCCAAAATTCCACCCCTTTTCACCCCCCAAATATATCTGGAAGCACCCCTGCTCACGCATTTATTTTTTTCACGTTTATTATATGCCTCTTCACCATTTTCAACTGTTCCCATCCTGTTAACAATTTTCTCTTTGTAAAAGTTCTATTTGCCTGGACTAGTTGTCATTTAATTTCGGCCCAATGAATGGCAACGATGAGCCTTGTCTGGCCGGCTCATTCGCTAATTCGTTGACCTTAAGTCATAATCATACAGGGTGTACTATTTATTATTATTATTATTACAAGTCATTCGGGGTGCAATGCTCAGGGACACTTAGCTTTCGCCATTGTATCCCTTTCCCCCCGATTCGTACTTAAGCTATGCTTAGGCTGCTTCAGAGAGATGTGCACTAAAGCCAACACTCTTGCAGAATGCAAGTATGTTGTCAATGCTAGTCTCTTTGAATAACTCTGAGTCCAGGCTCGCTGCTCCCAACCATCTATGTCTATGTATCATTAGGTTGGGGCACTTGCATAGGAAATGACACGGGGTCTCTTCCTCCTCTCCACACCATCTACACAAGTTGCTATGTCCCTGTGTTTTGTGTGTGTAACATCGCAGCTCGCAGTGTCCGGTGAGTATACCCAGAACAACTCTTGCCTTGCGTTTACCAATTTTGATGATTGATTTGGCCCAACTGGAGATGAAATCTCCCGTCAGTTCTTTACACCATCTGTGACCCAGGGATTCCTTCCAGGTTTCCCATCTCTTTCCAATTATTTCCTTTGTTATGGTATTGCATCCTTCTCGGTACGGTATTCCTACCTCCCTTTCTGGATGCTCTCCCGACTTGGCTCCTTGCTTAGCAAGTTTATCGGCTCTTTCATTACCTCTATAACCCGAGTGTCCCGGTATCCAGGTAATAACGACCTTGTTGAATCTGGCTAGCTCATTCAGTGTGTTTTTTGTCTCCCGAACGAGCTTTGACTTTGTGCATGGGTTTTCCAGAGCCATAATGGAGGCCTGGCTGTCCGTACATATGCAAATGCATCTGCTTTGGACTTCTGCCCTTACCAATTGCCTAGAACACGCCTCTATCGCAGCCATTTCTGCTTGAAAGACGGTGTTTTCCGGTCTTAGGCGACAGGCTACATCATCCCTTCGCCTCGGTGCACTGATTCCGAAACCGGTTCCTTCTCCGGTTTTGGAGCCGTCTGTAAACCAGATTTCCCCGTGTTCGGGGCTCTGTTTTTCCTCCCATTCCTCCCTGCTTGGTATTCGCGTTTTATATCGCTGCCCAAACTGGAGAATCCTGGTTATTCTATCCTGAGGTGCGTCGAAAACTGATCCCCTCAAAAAATTTTGAATGGTTCTGTGCCCACTTTCACCTCCTTCCCATTCCTTGCTGCATTTCAGTCTGTATGCTGCTCTGGCTGCTGAGGCCTTAACCTCCAGATCCAGACTATTTATTTCCAGCAACATCCTGATGGCAGCCATGGGCGTACTTCTTTTTAGACCAAAAATCCCTCGTAAAACGACCGCCTGTATGTGATCCAGGCTACGCCTTGAGGTCTTTTTTTCCGTCTCCTTCCACCATACCAACGCTGCGTAGGTCAGTTTAGGTATCAGTATCGCTTTGTAGATCCACAAAGCTTGCCGAGGTTCTAGCCCCCATCCTGTCCCTATAGCTGACCTGCACTGCATAAATATGTTAAGGACTTTCTTTCCCTGCAACCGCAGGTGTTGTCCCCAGTTAAGTTTCTTGTCTAGGTATACCCCTAGATATTTCACTCCCGAGGCATACGGTATAACCTTCCCATAAAATGAGATTTCCTTTTTGACCCTGCTTTTGTACTTTCTTGTGAAGAGCACTATCTCTGTTTTGTCAGGGTTGACTCCCAGAGACTTGCTCCCACACCACTGCCTGACCTTTCGCAGGGCTCTTTCCATGAGATCAGGTAGTACCTCCTCATACTTGCCCTTGACAAGTATTACAAAGTCATCCGCGTACGCTACGGCGTGTATTCGTTCCGCCTCCAGTACGCGTAGTAACTCGTCGGATACCATGATCCACAGGAGCGGTGACAAGACCCCCCCTTGTGGACAACCTTCGCTAACTCTGCCCTTGACAGTTTTACCATTCCATTCGCTGTGGACGCATCTGTCGCTCAGTGATCCCGTCACCCATCTTGCGATGGTTATCGGTATTCCCTGTTTCGACATTGCGTTCTCGATGGAATTTCTCGTGGTGCTATTAAAAGCTCCCTCTATGTCGACAAAGGATCCAATAACAGTTTCCTTTGCCTCAAACGCTTTCTCAATGTAGTTCACCACTGAGTGTAGTGCAGTCTCTGTGGACTTACCCACAGTATATGCATGCTGTCTCCGGGTGTACTAACCTTACGACAAACTTTGGTATATGGGTTATTTTAAGAGATATCAAAAAATATTATTAACAAAAATATTAGATGTGTTGAAGGTCCATATTTTGAAATTATATCAACGCTCAGTAGCTTGGTGTACGTTGAAGAAAAAAAATGCATTTTGCCTAACAGAGTTTTGTAATATGATGCAATATCTCCGTATCCTATTGAATTTCAATTATATTCTTTCTTGTATACAGGCTGAACGGAAACTCGAACCTGTCATTTTCTTTCTTCTTTCAAATAGAACACCCTGTATTTTATGGCAAAAAAATAATCTGCGATTATGTAACTCTAATTTTTGTCAAGCATTCCCTATACCCAAAGTTTATAAAACACAGATATTTTGTAATATTTATTGTAAAATGTAATTACTGACCTATTATGTGAAAGCATTAAACGTTGTATGTAACAAAAAATCCTAATTAATAATAAATTTTGATAAACAATTTATTCTAAACAAAACTAGCCACCAAAAGTATAATCCCAACCGGAATATTAAACTAAAGGTTCGAAATGTTCACCGTTAACATCAATGCAATGCTGCAGAATAGTTCAAATGATTGACTAACATTTATCAGCATATCAACATTAGCAGATCGAAATGCCGCACTAATTATCTCTTTCATGTCATCTCTAATAGCCGGGGGATTTTATGAACTTATTCCTCACAAGACCCGAAAAAAATTAAAATACTTTTGTTAAATCGGGTGACCGAGCTTGCCAATAGTTGGGCCCCCTCTTACAGCATTGCATTGATGTTAACGGTGAACACTTTGAACCTTCAGTTTAATATTACGGTTAGGATTATACTTTTGGTAGCTAGTTTTGTTTAGAATGAATTATTCATTGAAATTTATCATTAATCAGGATTTTTTGTTACATACAACGTTTATTGCTTTCACATAATAGATCAATAATTATAGTTTACAATAAATATTACAAAATAACTCTGTTTTTATAAACTTTGGGTATGGGGAATGCTTGACAAAAATTGAAGTTACATAATCGAAGACTCTATTTTTGCTATAAAATGCAGGGTGTTCCATTTGAAAGAATAAAGAAAATGACAGGTTCGAGTTTCCGTTCACCCTGTATATAAGAAAAAATAAAATTGAAATTTGATAGGAGACGGAGATATTGCATCATGTTACGAAACTCTGTTTGGCAAAATACATTTTTTTCTTCAACGTAGAACAAGCTACAGAGCGTTATCACATAAACGTGTCCATATCTTTTGAAGGACTGTGTATAACGTGGCAAAACCTCATATCAAGAGCTTCAAAAAATTGTAACCCAATCCGAATTCGGTATAATATACAGGGGTTCCCATTTGAAAAATCATATGTTTGGTTTGTAACGGAGTTATGCAGCACTCTGTATAGTTCGATATAATTTCAAAATATGGACCTTCAACACATCTACTATTTTTGTTAATAATATTTTTGATATCTCTTCAAATAACCCATATACCGAAGTTTGTCGTAAGATTGGTACACCCTGTATGTATGTATGTATGTATGTAATTATTTTGGGGTGACATTCACTGAGACCTAAAAGATCTATTGTGTCCCCTTACTTCTACCCAGTTTCTGAATTTTAGGATGTCTGCAGGCTTCAACTTAGGTAAATGTTCCTCTTCTATCCAGTAATCTCCCAGGTGCTGTGCTCTAGGATTCTGAAGTGCTGTGCAGTTGGAAAGTATGTGGATGGAGGTTTCTTCTTTCATTTCACAAAATCCGCATTCTTCTTCCTCCACTATTTTGAGCTTTTTCGGGTGCCCATTCAGGCGACAATGTCCCGTTAGGATACCTGTTAAAACTCTTAGCGCAGTTTTACTTTGACTTATGCATTCATTCGATCTCAACAGATTGTAGTCATCCAGAAGTCTTTGATTGTATAAGCCCTACTAGATCTTTCCAATGGTCAGATCTTCTCTTTTTCTCGGCATTACCTATTTCTTCCAATATTACATTGGGGCTGATTCTGCAAAAGGGTTCAGGCCCCCAGAAAGGTATTTCAGTCCCCCTCTTTGCTAGTTCATCTGCTATTTCATTTCCTTCTATTCCAGTGTGTCCTGGAATCCATAGTAAGGTGACTATATTGCTCTCGCCTAGTTCATTGAGTTTGTCTAGGCATTCCCACACCATTTTGAAATTGATTACACAAGAGCTCAGTGCTTTAATGGCTGCTTGACTATCCGACATTACGATAATCCTTTGTCTCCTGTATCCCGTTCTGTTATGTCATAAACATAACAATACTTCCACTATTTCCTATTTGATTCTATTATTTTTTTGGTGTATCTTCAAGATCAATTGAACACCCACCCTTTTTAGGAGTCTGAAAAAGTGACTCATTTATTTTGTGTCGATACTTTTTTAGGTTATCTTGATAAGGAACAAAATAATCGTCCGTCAAACTCACGTCTCGCTCATCTACAAGCTAAGAATTACTCTATAGAAGATAAGGCATATGGTGAAGAAGGAGAAAGACAGGGCAGAAGAGAAAGATATGCTGGCCCTATAACAGATTTTAAAGAAAAAGATACTTTTAAACCGAATGTCAAATTGGAATATATCGACGATGAAGGCCATATTTTGAATTCAAAAGAAGCTTTCAGGTAAAAAACGCGCGTCGGCCCATTTCAACTGAATTTAATATTTCATTATTTTTCAGGTATTTATCACATAAATTCCATGGAAAAGGACCAGGCAAGAATAAAGTAGAAAAGAGAATTCAGAAGAGCGTGCAAGAACAATTGATGAAAAAAATGAGCTCAACAGATACTCCACTTGGTACTCTGAATATGTTACAGGCAAAACAAAAAGAGACCCAATCGCCGTTTGTGGTTTTATCGGGAAACAAACATTCACAATCCACATCGTTGTCAAAAACGAGGCGATAAACTAGAACATTTCGACGTGAATTATACGAAAATGTTGTCAATACGTACAGTAAAAAATCGAAAAAAAAAATTAAATATTAGGATTGTATCTCCTGATTATACTTATTTAATTTTCTAATTCTGTTTTTCTCCATTTGTATAATATATTCAATACAGTAGATATAATTAAAGTTAATGTATTAAGTAATTGGTATTTTCTTTTTAAAATTTCTCTTTAACTCAAAGTTTTGCCGATCACTAAATTTGCTGGAAAAACTGACATTAGATAATATCGCTCCACTTTCGGTGTCGCGATTTTATCATGTCGGTTTTTCTCGTAAGTAAAATTAGTGATTGGCAAAACTGTTTCGTTGCAAAGAGAAATTTATCCGATAAAAAAAAGCTCTTGTGTTTTCACTGTTGATAAAATATGAAAGTTTTCACATAAAAAAATGAATTTACTCGTCCATTTCTTCTACTGTAATACAGGTTCCATAATTTGAAGCCATTAGGTGAAGCTATATTATACATTGAAGTTTAATTGTTATTTTACGCCATTTTTATTGTTTTGCAAATACGAGGGTTTAGCTTTGTACAGCAGTATACTGGTAGATAATTTTAGCCGTTTCACACCTTTACCAGAAATGTTTGCTTACTATAGTAGGAAGTGCATTGGTGAATACTGACAATCCTGACAAAAAAAGCAAATAGGTACATTAATCGGACAAAATAAAAGTAAAGTTGAATACACACACAAATGATCCAATATATCTACATCCATCCTCAAATCCAGGATCGAATGTGGCCTTAATCCTGAAGTTGTTGATAAAAATCGTATCTCCCAAGTTAAGTTGGCAATCGTACACAAAATAGTCGGTAAAAGATTGAACGTTATATATTACGACATGCCACCAGATGACGCCGGCTTTTGGTGTCACTTTTGGTCGCCACTATTACACCCCGTTGGATGGGTGAAAGAGGTAAATCATCATTTGGTAGCTCTAGTTAATTACCTACAAAGAGTCAATCAAGGTATATTCGAGGACGACGCCACCGAAGAGCTCTTCAACCCTTACCAAGTTGGTTTCGTCGAAAACTCCCAATCAGGTTTTTGGAAAGGAGTAAAATTAGAAGTCACCGTCCCTCTTAATCTCTCTTCTATATGCGTAGCTACAGTCATGGACGTTCTAAATTTTGCTTACATCATGATCCGCATCGATACTTACGATTCTGACGTTACTGGTGCCGACTGGTTTTGTTATCATGTGAAATCTCCCTGTATATTTCCCGTGGGATTCTGCGAAAAGTACGATATTCCCTTAAACTCACCTAAAGCTATGATGCTATAACTTTTGATTGGAGATCGTACTTGGCCCAAACAAATAACAGACCGGTAGATCCTTCTTTATTTAATACAAATATACCGTTACATGGTTTCCAACAAAGTATGAAAATTGAGGCAGCTGATCTTATGGACCCTCGGCTAGTATGTATAGCAACAGTAGCTAGACGACTGCTGAAAGTTCATTTTTATGGATGGGAAGAGGAGTACGATCAATGGTTGGACTGTGAAAGTCCTGATATTTATCCTGTATGCTGGTGCCAGAGCGAAGGACATAAATTAGAAGGACCTCCAATGTTTGCTAAACAAATTGCGCCCGTAGTGAAGTCGTAAACGTGAAGACATCATTGGGGGAATACAGAAGACCAATCACTGAATTGATATTTTTTTAAAAAGCAGCTAAATTTCGGGAGGCCCGGAGAATGTTAGTGATTAGTTTAGATTCTCTTGAAGTTACTTAGATACTAAAAAGTTTTTGATAAGATGTCAATATAATTTTATTGAATGTCAGTTTTTTAATCTTGAATAAAGATATAATTGCCTTTTAAGTGTTTTCGACAAAACAGCTTGCTTATATGCTTTTTATTTTTTATTATACGTTTTAGCAAACTCCAAACAGTGTTATGTTTGTGAAATAAGAACGTTTAGAAATAATTTAAACTATTCGACACAATGGACCAAAACCAGAGTAATAAAGCTATGAATATTGTGCGGTTCCAGAATGTAAAAGTACTACGATTAAAACATCTAACAAAACATTTATTTCTATTAATAAGGATGCAAGAAAAACGGAAGCAATGGCAGAAAAGCATGAAAACACCTCGGAAAAGACTCAAAGCATTCACTATGATAAGTCAACGTACTTTGTTTGTGGATTTTAAGGATTTCATTTTTCTTCAATCAGAATCGTTATAGATTACATTATAAAATACGTTGTGAATCCATATTGAGAGGGTTATTGAAAACCACACGCTTGTATTAATCTAATTTTTTTAAATATGTAGATAATATTGTTCTTATAGCTTGGGGTGTTATTAATGTTCAAAATTATTTAATAAAATAATGGGTCAGTTCTTCACAAATTAAATATTATTAAATACTGCTTTTTTCCAAAAACAGGTAATCTTTTCCAGTTCTTTTTACCAGTGAGGTGCATGTGCATTTGAATCTGATGTAAACATTTGGAACTATAATATCACCTGCTTCATCAAAATGAGTTTTTCTTGTTCTTTTCAACATTGGTGATTTAATTTCCACTACACATTCATCGTAAATAGCATTTGGAGAAGCTTCTTCAATTGGGCAGTCTGACGTTAAAAAAATTGCAATTTTTGACTGAGTAACCTATAGCGTCATCTCCGTAATTTTGTCCACCTGACCAGGAATAAAATAAAACATCTGGAATCACCCTGTATATCATTTGAGAGAGCATGTATTTATGAAAATATTGACATTTTTAATCATTCCGGCCGGAAAACAGCCAAAAACGATGTGTCACATAGTATAAAATTTTAATTTAATAAACTCGTGTTTTTGATTAAAAAACTTCATAATCATTAGCAAGTCTACTTCTGAAAGATTTATTGAGTCTGTTTTTTTTAATTAGGTCCACACATTTAATTTTATTGACACAAAATTTTTGTAAGTAATTCAATATAAACGAGGCACGTTACAGTCAGAAGCGTAATGTTAGTGCACATTTACTTTCATATGCGGTCACGTCACAGTCATAGTCTTCGCCCCGCTCTGTCTTGTCTGATTATTGGCGTTTTTAGGTATTTATGATAAAATTCATGGGCGTAGCAGGTTTTGTTTAATATACAAATACGCCTAATAATTAGTTAGTTTAGATGTTTGATAAATCCATATTTGGCTAATTTAAAAAAGTACCTACATTTCAAGTGTAATAAATTATTAATTTTAAAATTTCACCCTGTATAATTCATAATTGACCATACATTATTTAGTTTGTTGGAATCGGTTCATTAAGAGGATTTCAAAAATATGCAAATATACAGGGTGTCTCATTAAAAAAAACAACACCGACTATGGCATACTTACGTGAATCACCCTGTACATTTAAATTTATGTTTACAAAAGTTGACATGTCACGGCATTTTTTATAATTTTCTAAAATAATGACATAAAGTCCATAAGTGGTTTCCACACTGTATATTGTTTCCACCATCAGTTTTAAAAGTCCGTGTGCAACACAGGTCCGCCATTTTTGTTCTATCAGACTTGCTCGTCCAACAAAACAGCCGATTAACAACGCAGTCTATGGCTACCTTTACAAGGCTGATATGTAGCAAATAGCGGGTGAGATTGAATATTAAGGTTGTAATATTGTATATCTGAGGCGCAGCCGAGGATTATAACAATCAAATCAAATCCGTTATTTGCGTATATCGGCCTTTTGTCGTTTTCGTAATCCCGCTAATAGATGTTGTTCAGATAAGCTCATGCATAAGGATCTAGATCTGTCATGGGTGTAGCCAGCGAAGGGCAGGGCAACTGCCCCACCCTGGAAGCAAAAATAATTTTTGAGTTTTGATAAACAAAAAATTACATTTCTCCAGCCACAGACGAATTCTTGTGGTCAATGATACTAGCAAGCTACCAGAAATAAGAAACACAATTGCAACGGTTAAAGACACAATAACCTTCTTTCGTGAATCGCCGGCCCGTAGGAAATCGGTTCCAAATCTTTCAAGGCTATGTGCGACAAGATGGTCGGAAAAATATAAGAGCAAACAAACATTTTCAAAAAGCTCCACTGTCATTGTTAAAGCACTAGAACATCTATATGTAGGCTTAAACATAATTCCAAAATACTCTGCAATTCTGGAACCCGTTGTAAACGTTTTACAAAGTAAAAGTATGGACTTGGTTATGGAAGAGAAACAAATTGATGATATTCTAGATGTAATCAAAGAAGATCGACAAGATGTCGAAAATGTTTCTCATGATTTATTTAAAAAAATCACTTGATATCGCAGAGAAAGTAGGAGATGAGTTTGTTGTTAGTACCACGAGTCACTCAAAAGCAAGTACACAGAAGTAATTCACCATCTAAGTCTGCAGTTGAATACTGGAAGGTCAATAAACATCCCCTATCTTGATTTTTCAACTTCGTCTTTGGATGTTAGATTCTCCAACGAAAATACACCTGCTTCTGCTTTAACTTATCTTCATCCTTCAAGCATGCTCAAAATGGCTTCCAAAAATAATGCAGAATCTTCCATGGAATTTTATAAGTTGGGTGATGTCTTTGCAGAATTAGATTTGTCGTACAATATGAGAAAGAAAAAGAATTAAGCAGAAGACAAATTGAAGGACATTGAAGTGGCTGCATTTCGGAGGATGTTAATGTTTTTTTCCCTGCAGCAAGGCACGCACTGCTAATAGTGCTTTCCCATCCACTACTGCTACCGTGGATAGATCGTTCAGTACCCCACGAAGGATAAAAACGTGGCTCAGGAGTACAATCGGTGATAACAGACTCACTGGATTGTTTTGAAGAGTGTGCATCGAAAATTATTGAAGGAAAATCAGGACTGCATAGTGAAGAAATTTTTGGGATAAATTTAGTTAATCCCAAAAAAATGTTATTGGTTTAATTAAAGTATAATTAAAATCTCAAAGTTTTGTTTTCATTCGCCTTTTCTTTTTATCCATAAATTTTACATTTTGGACCACCATGGACCATGGTTTGCCCCCCCTATTATAAATCCTGGCTACGCCCTTGAGATCTGTACCTATTAGTTGATGAACCAGTCTCTGGGATGCGAAGAGTAAACCAAATGGAAGAATCGCGAATAGAAGCAGTCCACATCCTGGTGCGGTGAAAGCAGTAATGGGTTTGCTATCTGGTGATAACTTCCCTACTAGCAAAATGGAATTCTAAGAGGACTGAATTGTTGTATAAAAGTCGAATAGCGTTGTTTTAGCGACTTTTTATTTTTATTAAGCCTTTTGTTGCGATAATTTTGTTTTTTAAAGCAAATTGTTGTATTAAATGATTCTATAACACATTATACGATCATTTCTTTTAAAATGATATAATACCTTATAAGTTTATACAACATCAAAAATATCATTTTACAAGACTTTTATACCTATTGTATAAGAGTTCTATTATACTATATAACTAACAGCTACAACATTATAAAATAGTTACTTAAGCTTGTCTTATTGAAGCTGCGTATAATGTTATATAATAAATATTGTATAGCATTCAATTGCGTTGCATTATTAAACACTTTTTAGTTGTATAGTGCCTAAATATTCTTCGTTATAAAACGGTTATCGTATACCGTTCCATTTTACAATAATAGTACATTGTTTACCGGGTAGGAAAAGCTTAACATTCCTGGACGACTGTGAAGATTGCTAAGTCGAGGCGCAAGCCGAGACTTAGCAACACAGAGTCCAGGAATGTGGCTTTTCCTACGAGGTAAACATACTATTTTTCCGCAAATCGTTCAAAATTCGACAGATATTGATTGATTTAAAAAAAACGCGATAATTTTATTCCCAAATAAATGGTGCTTTGAAATTCCTAATAAAATTACTTGGGTTACTATGGAAACGTATTGAGGTTGAATTGTCAAACTTGACGCTTATAAATTTAATTGCTGGTGTTCTCGAAAGTAAAATGATAAGTGATGATGAAATTTCCATTCCTGGGACTCCTCCAGAGCTGGTTGAGGCAGTGAATTCTGCTTCATTAGAATTATTGCCAAAGAAATTTCTATCATTTATGTAGAACACTAACAACTGTACGGAAATATCATTTCCTTACAGTAAGGAAATGACATTTCCTTACAGTAAGGAAGTCCTGACTTTTTCTTCAAGAAATTTTGACAGGAATGTCAAAATTTCCTAGCGATTTGCGGAAAAATATATTGTTTTTCTACAAACGTGTTAAAAATGCCATTTTTAGCACTCCATAGAAGCCTTAAAAATGTCACTTTAAGACACTGAGTGCCTTAAAATGTTTATGGCACTGCTGGTAAAAGTGAATTGTCAAATTTTGAGAGCAAACGTCAAAATATTTAGATTTTATTTATCAACATTAATATTAATAGTACAATTTGTGCAATTTGACAAATTAATTT